>OY752144.1:2856694-3051835 GCA_963573315.1 Entomortierella parvispora
AAGTGATTTCTTGGCTTTACCTTGTCCTGGATCTTTTCCATTTGACCAGCGTGGCCCTTGCTGACGGCCCTTTGATGGTTACACAAAATGGCGACCTCGCGATTGGCACGATTGTAGGCCAAGAGTTTTTCAGCCACGGTACCGTCGGCTGGAGTCAATATATTCAACTGATCCTGGAAAGTGAATGAGGCGTTGTAGGTACGGAACACCTTAGCAGTCAGACCGGGCATGAGGTTCTGGAGATGCTTGTTCAGCTCCGAGGTCTAATTCCATAAGCAGTTCGGTAAATGTAATTAGTACCAAACCAAGACCATATTGTACAAAAAAAAAAGAAGAAACAGAATAGTTACCTTGAGGCGATCAAAGAGTTCATCTCCTTCCTGGGCAGGCTCGCGTTTGAAGAGACGAATGTTTTTGAAGACCTGCTCATCGACCTTCATGTCCTTTTGGAACCGGATAGAATCCTTACCCAAAAAGTCAAGATGCATGATGTCGGGCTTCTCCAATGTGACATGCTCATATCGAAGGGAGCAGCAGCCTACTGTATCGGCCTCGTCCTCACCCTTTTCATTTCCGGCTCTGAGCGCAAGTCGATCAATCAAGTACATGGCGGTGGCACGCTGACGAATAAACATCTTCTTGTCCTTGAGATCTGCCATGTATCCCCGACGGATTCCATCAATCTCTCCCTTGAGACGGCGAGCCACCTCAAACTTCTTCATATCAGACTGACCCTTCAAGGAACTGCCAGCTGCCAAGAAGACGTATTTGGTCGAGTCGTTGACATTTTCCTTCCAGGTTGCCAACCACGTCTTTGTGTCATCATGAACAATCTTGGCCCACTTGTGACCTGCAGGGGCCTTTGGGACAGGAGCATCCTTACTCAAATTGAGTGTCACTTGCTCGGGCTGAACTCGCAACTACATAAAGATATTTGCAACACCACAGAATTTTAGCCAGTATTCCAGTATTTCGTCAGTGTGAAAAAAAGGAACACACCAACACGAGCAAGAACACGTACCTTGAGGCAGCCGGTCTTGGGGTGCTTTCCACGACCGCGGAAAAGACCTGGAGGTTCGATACGGAAGTTTCCAACCTTTTCTTTACGCCCATCCAAGTAGCAGATGCCGAATTGCTCCTCTAGCGCCAGTTTTTCCTCTTTCACAGACTGCTTCTGGTCCTTTGTCATGTTCTTTTTCATTTCCCTCTCTGCCTGGAAATACTCATACATTGGCGTGAAGTCGCACTTGGCAAATGACTTGATCTCAGGGTTCTAAGATTCATTAGGTAGGATAGGACCACCGTTAATTAACAGAGTTGTGAAGTAAATCGCGGGCATACTACAAAAGTTTACAGGGCGTCGGGGACACTTACAGTCTTGTGACGCTTTGCAAGCTTTGCAAAGTCCTTGAAGAAGTTATCCCGGAAAGTAGGGTTCTCAGCATGCTCGGTATGCAACAAGGCGCCGAAAAACGAAGCAACCTCTTCCACCTCAGCCGCGAGGGTAATTGGTTTGCCTATAAAAGGAGAGACATACGAGCATTCGATAAGATCCCTGATCAACTAGGCAGGTGTTTACACTAGACAACATGTTGTGTGTGGGGGGGGAGGGGGAGCTTACCATCATACTTCATCTTGACGCCATGCGGGACGTATTCAGGAGGGAAGAAGACACCATTGTGATGAAGTGAAGTCCACTTCACACTGTCGTCCTCGTTTTCGTTCTGGTTAAGCCACCAAGCATTCAAGTCCTCTTCCTCTTCCTCTTCCTTTTTGGCCTTCTTGGGCTTTGGGTCAGATTCGGGCTCGTTCTTGACCTTGGTCTTTGAAGCGGCGGTCTTTCCATTGCTAGTCGTCTTGCTCGTTTTAGCTGAGCCGGATTCTACCTTGACCTTGGCTGCTGCCTTCTTGGCAGGGACATCCTTCTTGGTCGAAGCCTTCTTAGCCTATTCCACAAAAGAACATACTTTGTCAGATGGTCCTTTTCATAAATGAAAAAGGAGGCCTCCATTAGGGGCACAAAAGGTGCACTCTTGTTTTCTTACTAGGGGCACCTCTGAATCAGAGTCTGAGGACTCTTCCTTGTACTTTGGAGCAGCTTTGGTACGCTTGGTGCTACCCGTCTTTGAGTCTGCCTTTGCAGTCCCGTTCCCGTTGGAGGTAGGTTTCTTCTTTGCTAAAGGCACATCCGAGTCGGAAGAGTTGGACTCTGTTGATTTTTTGGACGCAGATCCGTTTCTGTGGTTCTTGGAGTTGTAGTCGCCATCATCATCGTTATCATCACTGTCGTCATCGTCTTCCTTGTAGGAAGTTTTCCTTCTGGCAGCGGGCCGTGTGCGCTTGACGAGGGGCTTGTCCGAGTCGCTGCCACTGTTCTGGATACTTTGGTCGTCTTCATCCTCCTCCTTGATAACGTGGCGCGCTGCTGATCTCTTGCGCTTGCCGAGAGGGACATCAGAATCGCTGTCGCTGTGGTCTAATCGACACGCGATTAAGAAGGCGTGATCTGGTCAGTATAGATTGTCATGGTGCTTTTGCATGTGGCCATGGTTCCTCCTCCCCGATGCCCGAATTCGCCCATGTCCCAGCGAGCGAAAGACGGTCTATTTTTGCCACCATATCGAGAGTCATATCGATCGATCCAAGCCGCTCACGTACAATCCGAATTTTTGTGTCTTCCCCCCCCCCAGGATTGCCCCCAACCCCACTCCCGTCTCTCCCTCTCTCCACAACGGACGGTTTAGACCCTGCACCACTTTATATTACAAAACCCTCCGCTTGGATCGAAACAATCGCACTAAGATTGTCGTCGTCAACAAAGATGCTGCTGTGGTTGTCTCCTGCCGCTACCGCTCCCCTTGGCTTGTCAGATGAGGTTTTACTGTTGTTCAATCATTCCTTCCTGACCAAAGCAACCTCCCCTCTTAACAAGAGACCACATTTGTTTCTTTCTATCCCTCCGAACAAACATTAGCAGATCCACTTCTTATTCCCGACTATCCTCCGATGCACAGCACCGTCAAAGAGGCAGCAATAATTCAGAAAGAAAACAACGCGCTTTTTTTTTTTTTTGGTTGTCCACAGCTCTTTTTCGCGTTATTTTCTGTCAAAAGTGTATCAGAGTGTACAGACAGATCGGGCATAAAGAAGGGAATGATACAGGCATATTCTTGGAGCACACAGAGCCTGAGGATGGATACAGGGGAGCCCCCATAGGAAACAAGGGATGTGTTTGCTCTGGGAGCCTACTGCTGTCCGTGGGGGGAGGTTGGGCTGGGTTGAGTTGACGAGGCGCTTGCTTACCATTCGAGCTGTTGGCGTTCTTCTTGCGAATGGCAAGGGGCATGTCTTCGGAATCGGACATTGCTTTGGTGGGTGGACAGGAATGAAATGTGCAAGCGTATGTGCGCAAGTGAGAGGTTGGGGAGTGGAGAGGGGAATGCAAGAGTGAATGTGAATCAGCGAGAATGAGGGTGAAAAGAAAAGAAAGGAAAGAAAAGAGAAAAAAAAAGGAGACAATGAAATACGTAAAAAAAAACCAAAGTCCTCCGATTCGACGACTTCAATTTTTTTTCGCCCTCCTCAAAAAACACCGCGCAAAAATAGGCGGCGGCAAAGCCACAGATCTTCCATTACGTCAGTGTACACGTGATCAGTATTATTAAGGGGATGCAATAGACTAAATATATGTATTTTACAGAGGGGTCGCGCCAGGATTGCGTTGCTCCCATTGCTCCTTCGCCACTTGTCGCAGCATGGCTTCGTTCTCTGCACCCGTGTCCGCGACCATCCTCCTCAGCCATCCACGACCGCCTCCAGGCGTGGGTCCCGTGGCGCCCAATCCCTCAGCAGGTCGGACTTCGCCAGGGGGGCAGCTCAACAAAACCCATGGGTCGTCAAACTCCATGACTTCTCCCTGATCCAAGACCAGGATGCGATCGTATCCTTCAATAACAGTGTTCAGACGATGGGCAATGGTAAAGACAGTCGCGTCCTTGAACTGATTATGGATCGCCTTTTGAATCATACGATCCGATTGCAAGTCCACGTTCGCCGTCGCCTCGTCCATGACAATAATCTTGGACCGTCTGAGTACCGCGCGTGCCAAAGAGAGCAATTGGCGTTCACCGATACTAAAGTTCTTGCCATTGTCGTCCACCACAGCATCCAGTCCTCCTTCCAAGGACTCGACAAGGCGCTTGAGCTCTGCAGCCTCCAGGGCTGACCAGATATCCGCGTCCTGATGTTGGTCTGTGGGGTCGAGGTTGAATCGCAGTGTGCCTCTGAACAAGAAAGGTTCCTGAGGAATAATGGCCATCTTGGAACGCAAGTCGTGCATACCAATCTTGCTAACGTCGATTCCATCAATCGAAATTCCTCCTCTCTGTGCAGGGTTGCCAGTTGTGGTCTCGACCAGACGGAAAATAGCGCCAATCAAACTCGACTTGCCAGCTCCAGTTCTGCCCACGATGGCAATCTTCTCTCCAGCCTTGAAGTCCAGAGAGATGTTCTTGAGGACGGGGCCGTCGCCGCGAGGGTAGGTCAGGGACATGTCCGTGAAGGTGACCTTGGCTTCCATGGGCCAACCGTTGGGGACAACACTGGATCCGTCTGGGTTCAAGAGGTTGCGACCAGACTCTTCAGGCTTAACATTGGCGTACTCCATCATACGTTCGACAGAAACCATCAAGATTGCAGCCTCGACACTCTGTCTCACGGCCCACTGCAACTCTCCAGAGAGCTGTATCACGTAGCTCAGCGCCAGTCCGACCATGGCGGCTTCTTGGGTATCCCTGACAGCAACGCAGGAAATGGCGGTCACTCCCAAAAACAAAGCCGACAGTGCATCCAGACGGAAACCCAACCAACGCGCACAAATCAAATACGTAAAGAAGGCACGACCGTTGGTCTCCTGGGCATCCACAAAACGTCCCATAAAACGATCTCCAGCTCCAAAAGCGCGGACAGACGTCAACCCGTCCAGTGTCTCGGACAGCTGAGAGTAAATGGGGGAACGAGTCTGACTGTCGATGCGCTTGACTTGTCGACTGGTTCGGATATAAATGGCGCGCAATCCAATGAATCCACCAATAAGGAATGGGATGGAGATAACGATCCATAAATTGACGATGCACACGACCACAATCGATCCAAACACCATGAACACGATCTGAGTCGTATCAAAAAACGTGTACGGCAACAGCTCATCACAGTTAGCCATATCCTTGGAGAATCGGTTCAAAACGCGACCATGGGGATTCGCATGGAAGAAATCGATGCCAGTCTTGAGCAATGAATCCAACATGGCCTTGAAAATGCTTCTTGAACTTTCCGACACGCAGTAGAAGAAGAGGAAGGAGCGAATCAACGTCATGATCACAGTCGAGAGACAATAGACGCCAACGACCGTTGGATAATAAGGTCGCCTTTGCTCCGTCTCTGAAACTTGCGACCAGTTCGACAGGAAGAAATCGCCAGCAACCATGATAGCCTGAGCAGCTGCCAATGAAAAGACCGCCAAACAGAGTCGGAAGGTCGACGATCCCAGGCGGAAGAATTCAAAGTATACTCTCAGGGGCGTGTCACCCTCCGCGACCTCTTCGATTGTCAGGTTCTTCTCGGCTACATCGCCATCGTCCTCGACTTTTCCGTCACTCTCGGCACGCGACTTGACACGCTTCAAAGCCTCTTCGGGGATAGGTTGGTTCGACTCCTCCGCCTTCAAAATCGCCACAGTGTCCTCGTCCTCGGTAGCCTGGGGCGCCTTCTTTGCAAACTCACGAAGCACATCCACAAATTTAGCAAGCTTCTTGATACTCTTGACAGAATCGCCATCGCCAACCATTTTCTCCACCACGACCTCCTCTTGCATGACGTTGTCCACGCGTCCAGTATGAGTAACCTGCCCTTGCTCCAAAACAATGACGTTTTCGCAATCCTTGATATACTGAAGTTGATGAGTGACCAGAATGCGAGCCTTGCCCTTCAGCAATCCATTGATGCAGTTCTCAAAGAGAGCACGGCCAACCTTGGGATCCACAGCCGACAAGGGGTCATCAAGGATATACACGTCGGATTCCCTGTACGCTGCTCTGGCGAGCGACACACGAGCACGTTGTCCTCCACTCAAGGTAACTCCCTTCTCTCCAATAATGGTGTCATCTCCTTCAGGGAACAAGGTGAGATCACGCGTCAACTCGCAAGCCTTGATAACCTTGTCGTAACGTTCTTGATCAAAGTGCGATCCAAACAAAATGTTGCTTCGAATAGTTCCTGCGAAAATCCATGGAGACTGGGCAGAGTATGACATTCTGACACGATGTTTTTCCTGGTGTGAAAGTACAAACGATCCAGAAACCAAAGGCATTTCCTGAAGTAACGCCATGCAGAAGCTTGACTTTCCACATCCGACAGGTCCGACAATAGCCAACAGCTCGTCTTTGCGCAATGTCATGGTAATGTTGTTGAGGATCGCCTTCTTGGGACTGTGTACGGTCAAGTTATCGCTGCTATCGTCCTGAGTCAATTCAAATTCTTCCTTGCGTTCTTTTTCCTTGGAGGAGGACTCCATAAATCCATTCGTAGCGACCGTCCAAGAAAAGGAGGCGTCTCTCATTTCCAACAAGAGGGAGGGGTCTAACAACTTTCCGGCAGCAATCTTTTCGTTCTCCTTGGGATCGTCCACGTCCACAGTCTTGTATTCGTTCTCAATTCCAAGAAGTTCGGGCAAGAGCATGAAGTCCGTGATACGACGAACGGAGACTCTAGTTTCTGCAATCGTCTCGAGGGCCTTGGGGAAGAAGGACGTCATGGTGAGACGCATCACATTGAATAGAGTGAGCGACACAAAGACCTTGTCGGGTGTCAATGTCTTCCCTTGAAGCCAATACGTGACAAAGACAAAGAGTGCAATCAAGGGCTGGAAAAAAAAGTAAATGGCCATGTTGCTGGCACGCATCATGTTGGCCTTCCAGATGTAGCCCAGCTCGACCGATCGAAGCATGAGAATCTTTTCTTGGAAGGGGACTTCCCAAGCACACAGTTTGACGAGCTCAATGCCGGAAAAGACATCTGAAAGGGTACGAATACGTTCGTCACGGGCGTTGACAGTCTTGCCACGAATGGTGGCAAAGTGACGGGAGAAGAAGGTCTGGATCGGCATTAGGATAGCAAAGACCAACAATCCAGACAAGCAGGCAACCTCAATCTCTTTCCAGAGGAAATACATCACAAACAGCATCTCCACAGGTCCAATGAGAGCATAAAGCATGAAGGGAGTGGCATTCTCGAAAGGCTGGACATCTAGTGGGAGAAAGGTAAATACTCTGTTAATAAAGAATGGCCCATTTACAACATCAAAGTCGATCAATTGATACACATAGGATACCCTACCATTGGAAATGAGATTGACAACAGTTCCGGTTGCAATTGAGCTTGAGGTGGAAAGAGTCAAGCACTTTCTGTACATGAGGGAGATCAGACTCTGACGAACCCACATTCCTGTTCGCATCGTTGGGAAGAAGTAGTGGTGGTGCATGGTGCCGTGGAAGAGCGTGACGAGGAAGAGAGCGACCGCATAGGCCATGCCATGGCTCGTGGGGATGGTTGTGTTGTCAAAGAAGCGGATCACGTAGCCCATGAGGATCGCCTCGCTGATCTTGCAGATAGACTCGAGAACTCCGGTGAACAGCGACAAACTGAAGTAGAGACCGAAGCAGCGAAAGAGGACCAGATATAGGTTAGGGCGCTTGGCAGCTTTCCCCGTGGCCTTTGCCTTGGCCTGCTTTTTCTCGACTTCGCGTGTCCATTCTTGGAGCAGTCGATCGGTGATTCGCTTGACGTGGTCGTTGCTGGAGAGCTGGTCCAGGTCCGTCTCGATGATGGGTTGGTTCTAAAGATTGTAGCAAGTTAGGCAGGGAAAAAAGAAAAGACAGAAGGTATTAGCACTAGCGTCAAAGGTTGCCATCAAACAGGTGCGCAGCACAGCCTGCGACCGTCCGACAGACAGACGGATCGGATCTGCTGGGTATCCCCCTTTAAATTTTTTCCTGGGAAAGACAGTGTCAGTCCCCCCAACGGTCGGAATCACAATGGCAGTCATGAGCAAAGAACTTACCCATCCTTTGATCAACAGAGGCTGGATCCAGCTGAATGAGAAGTAGGACAGCCAGCCAGCGGTCTCGATGCCAGCCGGAGGGTGCTTGTGGTATGAGTCTGCCATGGATAGTCGGGTCGCAGTTGGTGGCACTGCGCTGATCGAGGGAGGCCTTGAAGGGAGAAAGGACGTGATGTAATGAGATGAATGAGTGGGTGGGTGAGGGAGTGAATGAGTGAGTGCGGGTGTGGATGAACGAATCTTCTGAGGAGTGCGATCCCAGGACGACGGAGAGGAGAGGAGAGCGAAAGAGTGGGGACAGCAAATAAGAGCAAAGAAAACTGGGTTGTTGTTGTCGAAGTGCTTCGCCCGTCAAGACTAGGTGTGAGAAAGAGAGGAAAAAAAAATTCCCCGTCCTTTCGTTCGATCCTTTATACCTTATTTCCTCGTCCCGGTGTCTGGGGTGCTTTTTTACCTTTTGCCCTTCGCCCTTTTGCTGTCTGCGAGGGTGGCGTAGACGAAGCGGAGCAAAGTACAGCGCCATGTACCCACACACCCAGGATCCCACTGGATTAGTGCGCTAACCATGACTCGAATCCAGGCAAAGCACTTATCCGATCTTCAGACTCAGACACGCAGAGAGACCTCCGAGTTTAACCTTTTCGCCATGTCGACGGCAAAGGTGCGCAAACGAAAAGAAAATTATTCAAAAGGTGGGCAAACGATTCCTTTCTTGGTGGCGATTCTTGCCCGCTGGTGTGTGTGCGCTTGCTCGAGATCCCCACCCCTGTTGCATTCATATTTATTCATGGATCCAACCCCCCACTGTTCCACTATTGACATCAGTTCTTGCATCACAGCCTTTGCATTTGCTGGTTGTCCGACCAATTGTCGTTCAAAGCGACGCGGGACAAGGTGACCATAGTGTAAACTGATCAGGTCTTCTCTCTTCCTCCTTCATAGAACGAGGCTGCGCCCACTCCCTGTATGCTCTTTGACAGGCCTGATTCTGAGATGAAAGTGGGCAGTCTTGGTGTGCTCTTTTGTTGAGATCTGTCTGTATCGTCCTCGGACCTTCTCGTGTGGTTATTGCCCTTGGGCAACGCGATCTCCTTCGTGATGCATGCAATTCGCCGTGACTAATTTACGTCTGCCGTTGCTGCATGTGGATGTAGAGATAGGGGTGAAGGGAAGCGCAGCAAACCGTTATGGTCGATCAATACTGAGTCAAACCAAAATAAACAGTTTTCTGGTGGTGTGGTCAAATCAACTCCAGAGTTGGATAGGGGCATGGCAGAAGAGCCAACGAAGGGATGCGGTAGATTAAGAGCAGTTGGTAGGAAACAGAGAGATTGGTGGCGACTACAAAGAAATCGAGGCAATTGAGCAGCGTTTTGCACCCAAGCGCGATCAATTGCACCTCAAAAGCACGGCGAACAGGTCCATCTACCATCCTCTCCTATCCTGAAGGACTGGGTCTTTGTCTATCAAGTATCCTGTGAGGCCGGGCCAGAATCGTTTCGAGGCGAGCGCTTCTGTTTACGACAGATGGGAGCGAAGGCCAAGTATAAAAAAATAGTAGGCAGGCATGAAGAAGAAGAGAACCACAAAACAGAAGGAACAGAGAGATGAAGATCTAATTAAAAACCGAAATCGCACCTGCTGAATCAGGAAAAGGACTCTTTTCACGATATTGCCTGCCTCGGGAAGCCGACCTTCAACGACAACTTGAGCATCACCGCCAATACGACATTCACGCTGGGAGCAGCCAAGTGACAAACCCACTCACCAGACACCGAATCAGCACCACCTGATGGCAAGTACTCTCTTTCATGGACAATCAAGAGAGAAAATGACACCGTTAAAGCTGGTGATATCTGGTAAGCCCTACTTTTTACGACCGTGGGAGAAACCTGCAGATGTCAAATGCTGAAATCACCTTGAGTCGTTCCTCCATAATTTGCGATTATCATACCACCCTACTGGACTCTCGGTTGTCAACTCTACAATACGCCTGTGCACCGCTATTGAGACCCATCTGCATGGATATGGACTCTGCAAGACTCGTTTCGGGATCACAATTGCCTGGGATTACTTCGAAGGCATCCTGGGAGGTGAACCGGTGGCAGCACTGCGCAGAAAAAACTTTGAACAAGAAAACGTGACATAGATACCCTTAATGGGATCTCCTGGATCATGTGACCAAGATTCACTGAAGTTTGGAGCCAGACTGGGGGCAGAACTGGGGGGGAGGGGCAACCTGCGTCCTGGGCAGTCCTTGTTTTCTCACAGGATAGGAACACAGTAGACACGATTCTTATAGAAAAAAAAAGTCCAATAACTCAATCCACCGAACCTCAATTGCAGCTGGCATGTCCAGAGACTCCAAAGTCGATCAAAGGTGTGGTGGAGTGTAGTCTCTTCTCAAAATGTATGATCATCTCTCGATGGTCGTAATGAAATACTTTCAAGACTGTAAGGGCGACTGAGCCGTTGGTTGTGTTACAAGAGACGTGATCCAAGGTGTCACAGACATGAAATATCTCCCACGGTCGAAAGAGGTTGGGTGCCGGGTTTGCATTCCAGAGATCATCACCCTCGACAGCGCCATGTTCTCTCCTGGTTGTCCCTTGAAGAAAGGACATCTTTTGCCCAGATCTTCAGTTTTAAGATCGCGATGTCTCCATTTTATACCCTCCAGAAGCGAGTCCAATTGGCCAGTCCAAATGTGGAAGATGGTGCAACGGATCTATTTTTTTCTTCTGTTTTGTTGTTTTGTGCGACACACCACAAGGGAACGGGAGACACGGATCACAGAAGTTACCCTGTCCAATGTTCCCAGACCAAGTTCTCCTTGACGAGTTTCTTGTTTTGTTCACACACTTCACTTAAACCTTTAGCCATCGGGCTCCATTCTCCACACACCATGCAGCAGAAGTGGAGACTGATCAGCTGTTGTGTATGATCAAAGACGGGAAAAGGGAGGCAAGGTAGGAATGAAGGAGGTACCTTTTGTGGAGAAAAAAGCCAGTTCGTTGATGCAAGGGAGTCAGGGGAACAATGGAGCAAAAAGTTGAGGAAAAGGCGTGGGAGTTACCCTTGAAGGAACAGCCATCCTTCTTCCAGGGTCCAGGCTTGGACCCCCAAATAGCCATCTTTTCCGTTTCATCAGAGGTCGGATGATGTTGGTAAAGGAAGACAATACAGAGAATGATGACCGATCTATGATGACAAGCAAACAAAGGGGAGTAGATGGGGAGGGGGGAACAATGTGGAGGGGGAACAAGAACGGAACAATGGAAGAAAAGAGCAACGGGAAAAAGACGCGCAAACACGTTGTTAGACCCCATGATCTCTCTTTTTTAAAAAAAAGTATTTTGCGAACCGACAACCGCCTGTGGGGCGCCCATCTTCAATTCGTTGATCCAGATGCAAGATGCCAATACCATGCATGGATGGATATATTGGATGTGAGAAGAGTGAGAGCAATCCCAGGGTGTGTGACCAAGTGACACTCCATTAATATATTGGTGACCCTGTTTGTGCCAGAAAGCCAAGACACTGCAGATCGATGGCATTGGGGTAGCGTGAGCTTTCTGGACTTGGGGCTTGGGAGAAGAAGGCACAAAACCATGGCGGCATGGACGATGTTTGTTGGGGACGTCTCAGAACGGGGGATAAATTTCACAGAACCCGAACAATTCATCCCTCACTCTCCATTCCTTGCGGGGAACAGAGAGAAAGAAAAAAGGGGGTCGGCGAGAAAGAGTGAGGAAGAGAGAGAGAAAGCAAGAGGACAGGAGCAAACCGAACGAACGAGCGAACGGGCGCCCGACAACGCGCGCTCTCCTCCACACGACGACGAGAGGATGCATGCAGCGACCTGTCAGTCGACCACCGGTGCTTCAATCCGATCCAATTGGGTCCTTCCCTCCTCCTCCTTCGCCCCTGTCTGTCTTCTGGGACGTCCGCAGTGGAAGGCGAGCGATGAGCCGTGATCCCTTTGCCCCCCTGCTCCACACCATCCACCCAAAGAGTGTCTCAACAACGTGGGGCCTCTCGGGCAAAAAGACAAAGATGAGAAAAAGAGACAGAAGATGATTGCTCACGCGTTTTCCCCTTGTGTTCCCCACTTCTCTCCTGGTCTCTCTTTTTCAGTCCTCCCAATCTCCCATCTCGACATCTCTCTTCTCTTCTTTCTCATCTTGACAATCTTGTCATCTGTCATCATCAATCTTTATTCTGTTTTGTCCTACAGAACGCCTTTGCTTCCCCCCCGCCCCCCCTATCCCCCCTATCCTTTTGTATACCCTTCCCACCCCTGGTTGTGACCGTTGAACCACACCTTGCAACTGTACTACTTCACCTACTCTGCCCGACCTACTATCCGCCCCAAACGGCTCTTGTACCTTCTGCATTCCCCCACCTCAGGATCCCAAAAGAAAAGACAGGTACAGAGCGGTCCTTGGACCAAACATTCAAACATCTGGACACTTCAACGTCTCTCTCGGCTCGGAGTCCTTTGATTTTATCTTTTCGCAGCGGTTTGCAAGCACAACAAGTCCCGCTGGATGTCCAATGCATCCTCCCCTGCTCTTTGTGTTTTTGTTTTATTTTATGTTTTCCTCCCACGATATGCACTCCTCCTGCTCCTCTATTCTTTCTCCACAGTGGGGAAATCCATGCCACGTCGTTGCATGGCCATGCACGGCAAGATGGGACAAACAAACAAACAAAGACACCCACACTTGACACAAGAAAAGAACCACGCCCGAGAATTAGAATTGGGGAAGTTGCTCGGCAGACAGGATTTGGGTCAGGGTTAGTTCATGCTTGGATACAGGTGCATCATTCTGCCTTTTGGCAAAGAGGGTGGAAGCTGCAGCAGCGATGCAGGACTCACACAAGACGTCTGTGCAATGCACGATGCACTGTTTCTGCACCAGTGCTTTTTCTTCCCATCGGACCTTGTCCATATCCTGACTTTCTTTCCTTCCCATCTTTGTGCTGCTCGTCGTTCCGTGCCTTTTTTTTTTATTTTATTTTATTTTGGCCCCAACGTTTCCTTGCAGAAGAAGCATTGTCGATCTACTTTGTGACAGCATCAACAACCTCGATGACATCGTCAACATGTCGTTATTTTATTCCGGGAACGCGTTTTTTTATTTTTTTTTCTTTTGGGCGCCTGCCGCAGAGACATCAAGGCCGGTCCCTCCTTGACCCCCCTTTTTTTCTTTGTGGGGTAAAAAATATCAAAAAGAAGGGGAGAGGACAGAGGGCAGACAAACAAACAGACAGGCACAGAGATGGACGTATCCCCCTCCGGAAAGGGCTGTCAACATGTCCACGGTCCAGCTCTTCCCTGCAGCCACCGTCTTTATGTTTTCTCGCAACTTTCAAATCGATTTTTCTCCACAATTGCGGCTGCATAAAGGGAGGGGGCAGAGCACTGCCCTGTTCCCTTTGTGTTCCTGCGATGCAGTGAAAAGGGGTGAAGGTTGATTAGTCCTCGTCATTGGGACCTTTTTTTTGTTGTGGGGAAAGAAGAGCATGTGGATGGATGGGTAAACTGACATGCGATTGAGATCAGGACTGGAATCTGTGCATGCAAATACCTTCCATAACGACCGGCCGGGTCTTTGGCCCTGATCGATATATATTTGTGAGTGTGTGCTCCTCCTCCGTTCCTCCTCCACTATCCAACCCCCTTCCACCTCACCCCAGCCGAAAAATGGAGGTACACGGATGGGCTCCAGAGGGGATACGGCACACACGGGGAGAGAAGGAGAGGAGCCTGCGGGCCTGAACCTGGAAATGATCGAGTTGGGTTCCCATCTTCCCCAACTATCGCCAAGGCACCCCACCCCGTGTGTGTGTCGTTCATATTTCGTGGTTGTAACGCTGTGCATTGTGTGGAGGGAGGAGGGAGGAGTAGCCAAGACCGGACGCGAGAAAGGGCTGACCGCAAGAGAGGGCTGGATTACGGGAGGAAGGAGGAGAGTCTTCCCCCCCCTTTGTCTTTCCTCCCAGGGTCACACACACACAACACACAGACAACACAGACAACACACAGCACGCAAATACACAGCCATTCCTTTCCTCCTTTCTTGCTTCCTCTGCACAACAGAAACAGAAACAGATCGAGCCCTTTTCCTATTTATTCCCTCCCCCCCTTCGTCACTCTCCCTCTCTTTCTCTCTCTCTCTCTTTCTCTCTTTTCTCTCTCCTCCCCCCCACACTCCTTACTACCTTCAACTTTTCTGTGTACATTACATTAATACTCCTATACTACCCTTACTCCCCCACTAATTCTAATTCCTTCCTTCCTTCCTGCCTTCCTCGGTCATCTCTAATTCTCCAACAGTTCATCCTCCATCTTCAGGAACCAGACACCCCACCCAGCCAAACTCGCTCGTCCACTCATTCTCTCAGTCCAGCCATCAGTTATTCTCCCACTTCTATTACCTGTTGTTCCGCTTCCTTGGCAGATCGTCTCTCTATCGTGCCCAAGGTAGCCCTGGTCGACCCTTCGATTCCCCCTTGCCCATATTATGAACACAGCTGTCAAGTAGGTCACAGAAGGAAAAAAAAAGACGCGTTCCTGCTTTCGCGTTATTCAAGACCTGGCACTCATATGGTCGATGTCTGGCCTCGACTCTCTTCTCTCCGCTCATCTTTTTACAACCATCATAGGGTCGCCCTCCGCGTCCGTCCCCTCACGCTACAGGAGCAAATCAACAATTGCTCAGAATGTATATCGTACGTTCCCAATGAACCCCAGATCGGTATTGTTGGCTCGGACAAGTCCTTTACCTTTGACCATGTCTTTGACGAAGAGTCGACCCAGCGTCAAGTATACGAGGAGTGTGCCAAAGAGTTAGTGGAGCGGTTCATCGAAGGGTAAGCCTTTCTCGCAGTCCAAGTGAAGATCTAGTGCAGACTGTAGATGACAGAGGATCTAACAGTGCCGTTCTTTCCTTTTGTGCCACCCCGTGGATCCTTTTGTACGTGTTTGTGTGCTTGTGTGAATCCAATCTCCGACCACTTTCCTCCATGGCCTCTGCAGGTTCAATGTCACGATCCTAGCATACGGGTAAGTTGTCGCCTATAGTCGGCTGTTTTGTTTATCCTTCAGTCGCTCTTACTTGCTGTGCAGAGTCACTCACAGGAATGCCTCTTTCCCCTGCACAGTCAAACAGGCAGTGGAAAGACTTATAGCATGGGCACTGGGCTTCAGTTTCAAGGGAACTCGGATCATCAAGGTAATCCTGCACAAGACAGTTGATGGATCACATCGTTGTATTTACTCCCCCCCACATCAACCTAGCCTCTAGCGTCATTATACAGCGCGTTTCCTAACCCCCTTCTTTACCCCCTTTTCTTCTGGTGGTGCCAGCCATTGTCCCTAGAGCAGCTCACGCCATCTTTTCTCTCTTGGATGCTCAAATGGAGACTGACCCAACGATGGAGTACCAAGTCTATGTCTCATTTTTGGAATTATACAATGAAGAGCTCATTGATCTTCTCCAGACGCAGCCTCGTGTAAGGAAAGATACCATTCAAGTGCGTGAAGATGGCTTTGGAGGTATCTCATGGCAAGGAGTCAAAGAACATCAAGTCGCATCTGCACCAGAACTACTAGAGTAAGTCTTGGCCTTCTTTCGTTTGATCTTCTCATTTGGAGGTATCGCTGAGAATTCAATGGTCTCATACTCGAGTCTCTTCCTCACTTCATTAGTTGGTTGCAAAAAGGATCGCTCTGCAGAACTACAGCCTCAACAGACATGAATCAGACTTCTTCTCGTTCACATGCCATCTTTTCTGTCATTCTGAAGCAACAACGAGCAGAGGAGCAGGAACCACCAGCAGAGGGCGAGGATGATCAAGAAGTACCAACAGCAAAGACACTTCATGAACGACCTTTGAAGAAATTGACATCAAAGTTCAACTTTGTAGATCTCGCTGGTTCAGAGAGACTCAAGAGAACGAGGGCAGTCGGCGACCGTGCCAAGGAAGGAATCTCGATCAACTCTGGATTGTTGGCTCTTGGAAATGTTATTAGTGCACTTGGAGATGAAGCTCGCAAGTCGTCCCATGTGCCTTACCGTGACTCCAAGTTGACTCGTTTGCTTCAGGATTCGTTGGGTGGAAACAGTGCCACGCTGATGTTGGCCTGTGTGTCTGGTGCGGATGTCGACATTAACGAGACTATCAGTACTCTTGTCTACGCCAATCGAGCCAGAAACATCCGTAACCGCGTCGTCATCAACCACGACTTTAGGGATGCCAACAACCCAGAGATTGCTCAACTTCGCGCCGAGATCAATCGACTTAAAATGGAGAACAGCTCATTCCGTGCGATGGGATCCGGTCCTGCGACTCAGTTGGACCAACGCCGAGCAGCTGAGGAATTGAGGTCGCTCAAAGGCGAGGTCAGTCGTCTTCGTGATCGTCTGAGAGAGAGCAGCACTGAGCTTTGTGATGTCCTTGCGGAGCGCGATACCCTTTTGGTGGAACGAGAGTGTACAGGAGATGCCGATATCGAGGCGCACCCTATCATGATGACGTATCATCATACCGTCATGCAACTCAAGGACCGCTTGATTGCCGCAGAGGACCAGGCTCTGGAACTCCAGACTTTGCTCTCACAACGATCCAACACTGTCTTTGGTCGCCGACCTGGAGGCCAAACATCACGCCAAAAAGCGCCGTCGCCTTTCAAGAGACGCGAGCCTTTGTCGGACGATGATCATGATGCCGACGGAGAGCACGATGAACAAGCGCAGCGCCATTCCTCTCCTCCTCGAGGTCGTCAGGCAAAGCGAAGGAGCCGACAGTCATCAAGAGCAGTCTCACGCTTTGATTTCGGTGCCGCGGCCATTAGCCTTGGGATTGAGGCGGCCCAATTGCCCACCAGCCCACCAATGCCCCAGGCGGAACCAGTTTTGTCTGCAGGAGGAGCGTCCTCTTGGTTCCAGAGCTTGAAAACCGAGGAGAGCCAACCCTTGTCTGCCCAACTGATGGACTACTCTTCGACTTCTTCATCCTCTGCTCTCCAACGCCTTCCTGATGGTTCAGACTCTTCCCACAGCTTCTCTCGCCGACGTAGGGCTCTTCGCCACGGCTCTGGAGGTGTAGCCGAGACTTTGGACAAGGCCAAGGAAGACATCCGTCGTGGTCTGTTGTTGCTCAAAGCCGAGAAGCATGGCGCAGGCATGGACATGGACATCCTCAACCTTTTGGACCCCCATAGCACATCCCCGGTGCAGGGACGATCAAACTCTGGCTCGCTTCGCCGCAGAGATTCCATGGTCTCCTCTATGAGCTCTGGCTCTTCTCGATCCAGATTCCCTGGTCTCGGTCTGGAAGATGCCCTTTCTGGCGGCAACCCTCTCTCGCCCATGCGATCCTCCTTCCCCTTGCCTTCACCCACTGCCTCCTGGAAAGAGAATGCCTGGAAGGAGACATTTGCTCCTGCAAAGGATCAGAAGGTGTTCCAGGAAGCGGAGCAAAAGGCTGCTGAGACTGTGGCCAATGCCATGAAGGCCATGCAGCGCTTCAGCTTCCCCATTTCCCCCACCGATACTCAGCAGCAACAGCAGGCCCGTTTGGCCGCAGCGATCGAGCAACAAAAGGCCTCTGCCATCGCTCTTCCAGAGTCCGATGCTGGTTCATCTTTTGGATCTGCTGGTTCAGTGATCGCAGCGCCTGCACAAGCACGCGTAACCTTGTCGAACGCGGCCAAGAGTGTTTCTTCGAATGGTCATGCAACGAGCAGGACTTTTGCCGAAAAGCCCAACTATGATGCGATGTTGAATGAAGTCCAGAGCGGCATCGCCATGAAGGAAGAACTTGTCCTGCAATTGGAGAAGGCAGAGGCCGACTATCAACACATGCGCAACCAATACGAAGACGAGATCCGGGCTATGGAAGATCGAATCCGAGATGCTGAGATGGATCGTGAACGCGAGAACAAGGCAAGTATTTTATTGTGTGTGTGTGGGATGGCTAGAAACGCTGCCATTTCATTAGGATCGCATGGGTCTAATTTTTCTGATTGTTTTTATTCTGCAGATTCCTGGTTCTGTCAAGATGAAGTACGAGACCAAGATCAAGCAGCTCATCTCTGAACTGTCGGATCTGCAGCACAAGTACGCCGAGGTTTCCAAGATTGCGAACGAGAAACGTAGCCTGGCTGAAGGTCAGCTTCGCGCTCTCCGTGTTGCAGTGGAGACACTAAAGGCCGAAAAGCAGCGGATGATCAAACGTATGAAGGAAGATGCTGAACGCATCAAGGAGATGAATGCAGCCAACGACCGCGAGATTCAAGCCCTTCGACGATCTGAGAGAGCCGCCTTGGATGGGCGCAAGAAGGCAGAGAGGGAGATTGAACAGCAGCGCACCTCAGCCCTACTCCACCGCTCTGCTCCAACCGGCTCCAACTCTCCCCAAGCCAAGGTCAACAGTTTCCTCAAAAAGCCTCAGACTCCCAAGGGTATCACCAAGACAGCCAAAAGGAACCCCCGTTTCAGCGGTGCCTCCGACAAACACGAGAGCTCGATTCCCACTCCCAGGCCGAACAACAAGAGTCCTGGCTCGATTCGCCTCCAGGTCGCTCAAAAGAAGCAGGTCATCGATCGCGCCATCTATGGCTATATCTCTGGACAACACGCTATCAATGTCATGGAGGATATGCTCAAGAAGCGGGAGCGACTCAGAACCGAGAAACGCGAGCTTGAACAGGAGCGCCAGAGAGTCGTGTTGGCGCAAGAGGAAGAGGCCTTCAACAATGGTGGCATTTTGATGGATTTCGCAAGCGAGCCTCAGTACATGGATGATCGCCTGGCGATGATTGATGCCGAAGTGGCGTACATCAACGCCCGCATCCGAGCCCTTCAAGCCGAGGCAGCTGCTCTTGGCTTTGTCACTACCATTGACAAGAGTTCTCGCCTCGAAGACGGCAAGGACGGCACCACCAGTGACGAGGAAGAGTTGATGACAAAGCTTATCCAAAAGGGCATGAACGACGACGCGATGGGTCTCCCCCCAGGTTCTGGTGCCTCTGTTGCCTTTGACTCGTCCATCGCCATTCTGAAATCCATGGATTTGAACGAGTCCCGAGAGTTCTTGGAGATGCTTTTTGAAGACATGGTAACAGTTCGCACTCATGAGAATGGTCTTCAAGTCCAAGTCGCCAACCAAGAGAAGGTGATTGATGAGCTGAAGCGCGCTTTGCAAGCCATGAGATTGGCAGCCGTTGGAGCAACTCTTGGGTACGAGAAGCGCTGCGATGGTTTGGAGAAGAAGCTCCGCCAACTTGGTGGATCTTCTGATGACCTCAATGGAAAGGCGCTGGCCGAAGGTTCTTCTGAGGAGGACGAGAACGATGCCGAGGTTGCTCGCTTAAACCTGGCGGCCTTTGGCGAATCTCTTGACCATACCCCGTCGCCTATCCTGCGTGGCGATCTTGCCAAAGATCTGGATCAATCCGAGTGGACTCCACTCCCCAATGGAGCCCGTCCTCGCCCTGGCTCAGCTGCAGAGGCCGTATTGGACGTCAAGGCCAAGCGTGCTTCCACTATCTTTGACCAGCTGTACGAGGATGCCATGAAGTCGTCAGAAGAGGCATCGCCAAAGGTCGGAGGTACTGGAGGTGAATTCTCTCGCATCTTGATGACCAACAATGAGCGCCGTGTCTCTTGGGCCGGTATTCCTCCGTCTTCCGTTGTCGAAAATCTCGCTGAAGCTACCCCAGAACAGGTCCAACCGCCTCATCGTCTGAGCCGCTCAATCAGCACTAGTGCCATCAGCCACAGGGCATCCGTGGAGGCCAAGCAAAGAGGCAATATGTCCATGTATGGCCATCGTCGTGGCGGTAGCAGCAGTGGCGGTAGTGGAGGTGGACAGACTGTCGGACCCAATGGCTCTTTGCACCGAAGCTCCTCGAGCATGAACCGGCTGTCTTCTATCGCCAATGGTAGTAGTGATGCACCCCATACTTATCAGCATCAAAACTTGCCTCGCGGAGTCTACGCCACAACTGCATCTAGCCGACAGCACACTGCAGAGACAATTGCTCAGAGACGTAGCTCGACTCCAATCTCTTCGCCTTCGGTCGGACCGAAATCGACTGCCAGACCTCGCTACAACACTGGCTCTGGAAACGGAGTGCCTCTGACAATCCAGACTGGATTCGCCAACGGATACTCACCTCAGCAGACCCTGCGTCACTCCAAGAGTCATCAGCAACCTCTGAACAACAACCACCAGCGCCAGAGCTTTGACGCTCGTCGTACTAGCACACCCAGTCCTGGATTGACTGGCAAGCGATTTTCAGATGGTGGTGGACCTGGAAGTCAAGCTGCTGCCGCAGCTGCCGCTGCAGTACAAAGAACACCCAACGGAAATGGTCGTCCCTTGAGTCGCCTTGGCGCCGCCAGCATGATGACTACCACGCCCACGGCCACCAACATGGTTCATGGCTTGGTTTCGCCCGGCTTCCAGCACGGCCACAGCGCAGCTGAGGTCAACTTTGGATATGGACACCATGCACACCATGCCTCTCATGGATCATCTGCTCAAGATCATTACCACACCCATCATCACAACAGCAGCTCTCGACGAATCAGTGGATCATGGGACGATACTCAGAACGTGTATGAGCGTTTGGCCTCCAACCACACACAGGCCAGTCAGGCGCGTGTTATGGCCACCCGCAGCAGCAGCAGCATGGGCCACCATGCGCCACACGTCTTGGCGCCTGCCGGCGGGAGTATGATGACAGCTATTCAGCAGCAGAGCCAGGGGAAAGGAGGCCCTAATGACCGGATGAGGCATCGACCTTCGGTGGATGGACTCATGACGATGATGTCTGCCTCAGCCGCTGCCGCTGCAGCGGAGGCAACCTCCGGAGCCGGAGAGGATTCGCAAGTGCACGTTGACCGCAATTGGTCCTCCAACTCTTCATCCTCTGCAGCTTCGACAGCTTCGACCACGACGTCGACCTTAACGGCCGCCACCAACTCGCCAACATTGCAGGAGCACGAGGAGATCCGACCCTCGATCCAATCCCTCTCCAAGGCAGAGGTTGGCCCAGTCTTTTAAATTATTTGTATACCCTCTTTTTTTTCTTCTTTTTCTTTTGTCTATACCTTTTTCTTGCTGCTTTTTGCTGTTCACTCCCTTTTGTTAAATACCATACCCAGACGAGTGCCTTTTCAGCGATCGTTCTGCGGTCAGTTCCTTTGTAGCAACTAATATTTGTCTTTTTTGCTTGGGTAAACCAAGGAGTTTTTTTCATACATAGTTTTTGTTGCCTTTACTCCTACTCCTACTCCTAATACGACATATAGCCCAGTTTCTTTCTTGGTTCTCTGAGGGACGGTCATCAATAGTACCGCCCCTGGATGAACATGTAGTATACTATACGCTGCCCTCAAACAATACAAAGTTGTCAAGATCCTTCTTTTAACATCATGTGCAATGATTTCAGTAATCTCTTGAAAAATGATGGGTGTTGAAGAGTCGAAGGGACCCCTGCAATTGGCTGCTCCAACTGTCTAGTTTTTCGCACCAACGGTTATTGGGGCGAGCGCGTTCACTCGCCCGCTGTCTGTGTAACAAACATGCAGGCTGCTTTTGTCCCATCCGGCACCGCAGAAAAGAGAGCCAGCCTTGGCGCTCTTTTTATGTTTTTTTTGCCTTTTTAGTTTTCTCTTTGCCTTTATAAATCTCGATTCTTTCTTGATTCTTTCCTTCTCTTCATCCTCACTTTTATATCTCCCTTCACAAAACACAAAATCATGATCCCATCCTTGCTTCTGAGAAGATCCGCAACAGCGGCCCCAGCAAGAGCCTGCAAATCGACTTTTTTGTCAGATTTGCCAGGTTTGATCGACAAGACCAGGATCCAATGTGGAGTTCCAGGAATGAGTGTCGCGGTTCTGCACAAGAATGAACTTGTTTTTGCTGATGGGTTTGGCAAACGAAATGAAAAGAATGAGCCGTTCACTCCTGAGGTAAGGAGACGGAAAGAGGTGGTAACACCAGGGTGATCACACGAACACAAAGAAGGATATCTAACTACTTTTTGTGAATTTTTTTTTTTTTTTTTTTTTTTTTTTTTTTTGTTGTCTGATTCGGGCAGACATTGTCGCCCATTGCATCCGTGACAAAGGCCTTCACAGCCATGGCTTTAGGTCAATTGGTGGCGGAAGGAAAGATGGACTGGGACACAACCCCGATCAAGTTTTACCTGCCAGAGTTCACACTCAAGGACCCTGTCTTGACCTCCCAATTGACGCTTGTAGATCTCCTCTCTCACAGAACGGTAAATGGTAGCCCCTCTTCTCTACGCTCTCCCTTGGCATCCAGCAAGCAGCAAAACTCAATTCAGTTTTCACTTTCTTTTTTTTTTTTTTTGCTCACAACGAAATTTCCACCCTTGTACCTTGTTTCTTGTAGGGCGTGCCAGGGGATGTAAGCTTGCCTTTTCTATGCAGTAAGGCGCCTTTAAATGAGCTCCTTTCGCGATTACAGTATTCCAACCATCCCTCCAAGCTTGGCGCCAAGACCATTTATAATAACGCCATGTACACTGTGGCGGGTGAGGCTGGGGCCCGAGTGGCTGGGATGTCATATGAGGATCTTGTCCGGAAAAAGGTTTTGGAACCCCTTGGGCTCCACAACAGTGGTTTCTTTTTCGATGAGATGTCGGCCAAGTCACCCGATAACTATGCCCAGCCTTTTGTCACGGCCTCGTTTGAGGCGGCTCAGAGGGGCGAGTTTACGCAAATTGAGCACGACGAATACAAACGCCTGTCAGCCGCTGGGAGCATGTATTCGAATGTATTGGATCTGGTCCGGTGGGGAAAGACAGTCTTGGACTTGGGACAATTGGATGGGAAACAGGTGCTGGATAAGGAAAGCGTCGAGCAAGTCCTGAAACCGTACACTATCATGGACCGTCCTAGACGGTCGGCCGACTTTGCTCCAGCCTTGACTTATGGTCTTGGGTGGACCATTGACTCTTACAAGGGTCAGACGCTGTACTGGCACGGTATGTTGTTGTTTTGTTGTGTTTCTGGGCAAGCAAAAGATTCATTCAAGTCGACAATCTGTTAACCCAAGAATTATTTTTTTAGATGGAGGACTGCAGGGCGTCAGCTCATATCTCGGAATCATGCCCGATTCGGATCTCGTCGTTGCCACGATCTCCAACCGGCTCCCGGTCCAGTTTGGACCCTGCTTTCATTACATGATGGCGGACGAACTCCTAAATCTTCCCACGACCAAGGACTGGGCTCAGATATCTGTGGAAGGCACCAAGAGCGACACTGACTTTTATATTGGTCTTGGAACCGGCAACCACCTCCCGGAGAGGATACCCGACAAGCCCATGACCCATCCTTTGAGTGCATTCGAGGGTCGATATACCCACCCATTTTTCGAGACCATCTCTGTACGTCGAGAGGGAGACAAGCTGTTCGTTACGGTCTGGGACACAGAGTATTTGGCTGAACACTACCACGAGGATGTCTTTTTCGTGAAGATGACCGTGGCATCTCTGCCCTCTGCCGCGCTGTTGGAATTCAAAACACATGCTGATGGTTCTATCGTGGCCCTCACCGCCCTCACCGAGGAAAAAGAAAACAATATCGATTTCACAAAACAATAATTTTCACTTGAATAAAGAAGGAGGTGAAAAAAAGAAGGAAAGGACCTTATATTTTTATTGAACTTCCTTCTTGTTTCGAATGTCAAAGATCTCACCATAGCTCAAGTTCAGACCGATAGATCGAAAGATGCACAACTGTGGCATGATGGCCACAATTGACTCTATATCGTCCTTGACATCTTCGGAAATCCTGCTAAATAAGACTTCTCGAAGGCACGGGTAAATGAACTGGTCTTTTGGCATGTCCACTCCACATCTGAGCACAATATCTTCTGCTGAGAGCAAGGCCCACTTCTCCAATCCTGTGCCGCCGACTTGAAGATGTCGAAGACGGCTTAGCAGACGGATCGCTTGTCGAAAGATGTGGTTCTCCAGTGATCCGTTCAGGTTCAGTCGATGGATCCGCAGGATTTCTAGGCTATTCAAACAGCCAAGATCTGATACACACTGCGTGATTGATTCCCGCTCCTGCTCTTCCTCATCTTCTTCATCATTATCGACTGCCTCTCCTTCATATTCATAGCTTCCTGTGCCGTCGCTTTCATCAACGTAAACATGGTCCTGATCATCGTCGTCCTCGTCTTTGTCTTCGTTTTCCTCATCGTCTTCTGCCTCAAGTCCAAGAATATGACTCGACGGTCTCATAGCCCCCACACTGTTCGTCTCCTGCACTGATCCTTGGTTGTTCTCGGTCTCGCTTCCGAGTCCATTCGCCTCGATCGCCTCCTGTAGTTCATCTTCACCCTCAGAGTCGAGCCTCTGGCCATTCTGTTCCACCATTTTTCTCTGATTACCGAAATGACTTTTTGAACCTTCTGATAGTAAAGACGGTAGAGAGGTCGGATGCCGTATCAGTCGATGAAAGAATTTCACATCCACATACTGATTGAACTGCAGATTCTTCAACTCATGGCCACCGCGGATGATCTCCAGAATGCCTCCCCATCCTGGGTCCCGAACAACGTCTATCTCTTGCTCCCACATACATATCTGCGTAATTTTTTCCAGTCGAGGACAATGGGCCACCAGGGATCGATACACCTGGGAGGAGAGATTGACACAGATGGTGCAGAGGGAGTTCAGCTGTGGGAGTGATTGCCAGAGCGCTATCCAGTCCTGGTCCCGATTCGATTCTGCAGAAGGCGAATTATATGCGAACTGGCCCTGGAAAGAATATGAGAGGTGCTCCAGGTTTGAAAGGCGGTATTCGGCAACAGTCGGTAATAAAGGTTGCCCCATGTAGCAAGTCAGTACGAGTTCTCGTAGTCCACTTGCAGTCGTTGATGTTGCTGCATCCATGGTGGTCCGTGGCATGGTCGCAATGCTGGATGGAGTGATGGTTCGAGCGAGTATGCTGGAGAGAACCCCGGGTGAATATGGGGTTATGGTCAAGGCCCTCAACAGAGGGGAAGCTCCTGGGGACGATCTCTCGCCTTGTCTTGTCGGTATCTCATCCAAGGGAGAATTCTCGTCTTCCATGATCAGCATGAAGCTTGTGCAGAGTGTCTCCAGCTTTGGGAACACATCCAAAAAGTCGTGGACCATCGACAAGGGCAGACACTTTGTCTTCTTGACCTCTTCCACGGCTTGAGAGTACAGATCCTCACATTCGAGTTGAAAGTGTGCCAGACCGGCGAGAATCTTGTCATCCTGGTTCCTGGCTGCAATCATAGCGGGGAGTATCTCTCGCATCACAGAGGGCTCGAGCTCTAGCTTTAGAGACTTGATGGTGTGACTCAAGAGACCATGGTCGAAAGGCGAGATGCTGTCTGCTGAGAGATGCTGAAAGGCGTCGCCATAGTCATTCCCATCAAGGTCGTTCCTGCAGAGCGCACCAAAGTCAATCATCATTGGTGCAAGTCCCATTACGAGTTCCTTGAAGTCATCTGTAGACATGAAAGCAGAAGTGATCATGACCGAGACCAGGCGGCGGGCATGGAGCCTCATCAAGTCGAGGATGAAGGTGCTGACATTGGCTTTGAAGATCTTGAGTTTGAAGTCGCGGATGAGATGGCCCAATCGAGCCAGGGCATGATCTGTTGGCTGCTGCTTCTGTCGTGCAGGAGGAGTATACCGACGGCCCTGGGAGGGGTGGGGTGCGTCGTTGGAGGTGAGGAAGATGTGGCATTCCTGCCAGAGCAGCGGATTGAACGACTGATGGAACTGGCGATTGACGAGCGTGAGCGCGTAGAGCTCACGGCCGGTGGTGAAGAAGGTGGCGATCAGGGCGCAGATCTCGTAGATGTCGAACAGGCGATGGACCGAACTCATGGGGCGGAGAGATGATTGAGCGAGAAGGAAAGAAGGAGGGAAGGACGAGAAGAAGGACGGACGCGAGAGGGACGCGTCTGGTCGACATCGGGCGGGATCGATGGTGTTTTGATTTTTTTTGGATGGGATAGATGCATGGACGGGCACAGACGCCGTGTTGTTTGTGCCTGCGCTGCAGCTGGGGGGTATTCAAGACCAAACAAGCCAAGGCCCATGGGCTTGCCAAGACTTTTCTTTTCCCTGGCTGGGACTCATTGTCAGGCCTCATAAAAGGGGAGTTCTCCTTCCCTCTTTCTCTTTGTCTGTCCTTTCTCTCTCTTTCTCTCTTTCTCTCTTTGTCCTTCCCCCTGTACTCCTTCCTTCTTCCCTCTTGCAGTCTTTCTCAAGTGCACCATGACCAGCAACGGACCTGTCGCCATCCCTGCTGCCGTGCAAGAAACCCAGCCTCTCTTGGGCAGTCAACCCCGACAGCCTATACAAAGACCCCAAGGATGTCGTCGCGGCCCGCTTTGCAGGCGCTGTAAGCCAATGTCCTAGTCTCGACTATTCCCTACAAATCCCTATTCCTTACAACATCCATCCTTTCTCGGTAGGCTTAGCGGGTTCCCATGAAGACACGCGCAAACGCAAGTACATGCGTCGCACCGCGTTTGCCATGATCTGCGTCTGGCTCTGGTACCTCACGTTCGGCTTCCCGTGCTTTGGTTTCAGCAACTGGAGGGGATGTAGAGGCCCTCTTGTTCCTTGGGAGGGACAACGCCGTTTTGAGTCCGGAATGGCTTCTACGAACGGTTTGATTGTTAGCATTGGCAAGGGCAATATTGCGGGTGATGTCGACATCCAGATCTCAAGCGACGTCAAGCGACCAACCGTCCTCCTGGACGCGAAGGTCGATGAAGGTGAAAATTCTCTTCACACCGAAATGGAGGAGGGCAACGGGTTCCTCAAGGTCCGTGTCTGGGCAGATGAACACACCCATGGACATCATAACAAGATCTGTGCCGAGGTTAGCCTCAAGATCCTGTTCCCAGCAACCATGACCTCTTTCAGTGTCCTTTCTGTTAAAGGGACAGTCGTGGATATCAAGGCGGGCAATTTGGACACAATTCAGTTCGAATCGATAGATCTCTCATCGGTCGTAGGCAAGATTGAAGCGGAAAGCCTCCTGGTCAGCCGTCTCCAGGTCTTTGTGACCGAGGGGCCTATTACCATTTCCAACGTTGAAGGGCCAGCGAGCAAACACCTTGATATGAATCTTAAGACTGATGTCGGTGCCATTCAGGCCTTGGCCATTGTTCACCGACTTGTGAAGGGCTTTGACCATCACGATATCAGCCTCAAGTCACAAACGGGTTCCATTGTGCTGGATGTGCAGCAAAGAAACTCTCAACATCCTGAAAACTATGGTCCTCTTCCTGGAAGTCTGATAGTCAAGGCTTCCTCGGAAGTTGGTCATGTAGAGACCAATGTCGCTGTCTTGGATAGACAGGCTCTAACTCTCAGTCTCTGGAGTGCAACGAGTACTCTCGATGCCACGGTGGTAGGTATTTTCTGACCCTGTGTGAATGACGTCCTGCTTGGTTGCTGACAACCCCCCCACTTTTCCATCTGTTTCTCTATCCTCACTCTTAGACGGACAATTATATTGGAAGAATCGATCTTGCGAGTGAGTTCGGCCGCCTGGCAGTCACCGAGCTGGCCCACAGCAGGACAGTAATCGAATATGAAGAAAACACTCGCAAGAAAAAGGTTGCCTACAAGTTCTTCCGGAACAATCGCCATTCCGACATCAATGGCTCCATCCAATTGAATAGCAATATCGGAAGGGCCAACCTCAAGTTTGTCGAAGCCGAACACTGAACAACAGCAACTAGTGCAACCCTAGATAAACTATCCACTCCTCCAATACACAGACCCTTCTCAAAACCCTCTCATTCTTCTGACCCGCTGCAAGTTCAAGTCGCTAGAGTCAATTGCTCTTCCTCCTTGTTGAATTAGCATGTATTATTTAACGGTTTTTTTTCCCTCCTCAAGTGATCACCACTAGAAGCAAGAGGCCAAATGTCAGTCAACATGGCCTGATTGAATATCTTAAGGACGTTACTATGTTCTTCAATCCCTCTTTTGTTACCTTGTCTCCCTGAATATGTCGTTTACGGTATTGGGCGTATTCACTGAAGCCATAGCACGCAAACAAAATACCCGCCATGGCTGAACCTCCTACGGCCACCTGTAATCTCCCCAACTCCGGGATATCCTCATGGCACCGTTCCGGGTGGTATTCTAGGTTGTTGCAGGTGTCTTTAATGCCCACGCCAATAACAATTGACGTCGAAAGCGCAAAGAAGGCCATTACTGGGGATATCAATAGGGCCTAAATTCATCGGAAAAAGAGTTGGTCAGAGGGGCCTCCATCTGAAAACAAGATAGGAGGGAGAGCGAATTTCCTATATCCTATATCCCTTTTTTTTTTACCGCCACAGAAGCCCGTTTGCCCTTGAAGCGTTCAGATCGTTTCCAAGTAACAAAGTCCATGACAAAGAGGGCAACTCCTCCTGCTGCAATACATAACCTATTTCAACAAAGAAGTGTCAAAAGAAAAAAAAAAAGAAGGCAGGCCCCCAATCTCGAAAGGTAAGAATTTACAAATATCCCAAAGTCCCAGGAAGCCGAATCTTTCCCGGATCTTGAATGCAGAAAGAAGGAGGACCGAGGCTTCTTACCCAATGAAGATGGCAAACGTGCACGCAGAAGGGTGAAAGACTCTTGCCTGCGAGTTTGCCAAGAGGAGACAGAACTTTGGTTGGTTTACGAGGACTCTACGAGTTCAGGAAGAAACACGTTCAACTGAATAACGGTCAAAGGAAAAACGATAGAACAGGCTGTTGAACAGAGCGAGTCGTACTGTTTGTAGCTGTTGCTGGCCATAGTTTCGAGGACGATGAAGCCAAGGATACTCAAGACAAAGGACATGACAAAGTCAGTCTTGAGGAATGCAGTGTTTGCCTCGAATGACATTGTGATGAGAAAGTGAAGATGGAGATGATGCGCCGAGATGGAAGGATGAGATGTGGAGGAGGCAAGAGGTGCAGGGTGGGACAAGTCGGGGCAACCTCAGTCCTCAGGTGGTGCAAGCGAGCAGGGTCGAGGGAACATGAGAGCCGAGTGTGTGTCCACTCTGATGCTTCTCTTCTTTGCGATGCTCTGGCTCACGCTATGCGAGCCGAGAGGAAGAAGGAGAGGCCAAAGAGACGAGAGAGCAGAAAGAAGAGAAGGAGCAAGAGCAAGTGAGAGAGAGCCCTCTGGTGCGTCGACCTGGTATGGATGGTGGTTGGTGGCGTGGTCGCGGTCGTAGAAGAATTGAACGCGTCGTTCTGCGTCCTTCTCTTCTAGAGACGTCCTCCATCCGTCCAAGCTGAGCGGGCCCTGTTCATTCGTCTCCTTTGACCGACCCCTATATCGTTTTGTCCCACGATTGCTTCCCTTCATCTTCAGATCTACCCCTGGTCCCTGATCCCTGATCCCTGCGTCTGCCTCCTAGACCAGTCTGTCCCACCAAGTTGTAGGCGAATAAAGCCAGATCCGAGATGGCCACGTTTCTTCTCCTGGCAGCCCTCCCTGTGTGTTTATGCCAGCGGGAGTGCACTCCTGCCCCCCATTTTTTGTTTCGTTCAGGGCTGGTTCGGCTTTATTGACGAAAGAAAACAAACAGAAAAAGACGTAATCTGTTGCACGAGCTGCTTGCTTTGGAAAACAAAGGATGGCTGGCCCTCCTGCCTTTGTTTCCATTGCCCTCTCTGCTCTCACAGAGTCTCGGCGAAGGGAGGGCAGGGCGTATGCAAAAGAGTTTTCGAATCAAACATCTCCCTCCGTCCCAGCCACGACAACAACTGTGCAAGGTTCAAACTCGCCTCTGCACCCCTGTCTGTGGTTCAGAGTGTTTGAGGACACGAGTGAAAACAAGACCCTGTTGTCCTTCGATCCCTCTTACACAAGAACAAGAAGATGCGCACTAGCCACTGGGGAGATAACAACAAAAAGATAACAAAGGCAGGGACAACGTCCGAAAAACGCCAAGGGATGATTGCACAGACACCATGCCTTACGCTAACGTTTGGACACCAATTGGAGATCGTCGGTAGGTTGACTCGGGCAACCTTTTTTTCTTGTTGCCCTTCGCTGTGGTTCATCCAGTCCTTTCGTCCCACTGATGGGTGCATCGTTCCCGCATGGTCAATGCAAAAGGCCGACAGCCAAACTGCGCTAAAGGCATGCTGGGTTCGTGTTTTCTTTTTCCTTCTTGTCCCTTGTCAGGATTAGTAAACAAGCCCGATTGTAAAATGGTCAAAGGGGCAGAGTCGATTGTCTTCTTCGCCATGTGGCATGTGGCAATCAAAAAAGGGAAACAAGGAGAGAGAGCTTTTTGAGCGAGATTCTTGGTGAGCTGCTGGAGCTGGAGCGAGAGGAGCATGAAAAATGGGCCGATACCGTACATCTGGCGGAGTTGGCTTGGGAAAGGAGAGAACTGTTTTCTGCCGGAAGCAGCTGCAGCAGATCTCGCAACGGCTGCAGTGCTTCATTATTGGCCCCAATTGAATTATATTATCCTTGTGTATTCGTCGAAGATCTGGTGTCGGAGAAGGGGTGGGTGAGGAATGGGCGAGGAATGGGGCGAGGCCGGATCGGTCGTTCTAGCTCCCGCAAGAGAAGGATATTTTCCGTTGCGGTTCTGTTGACTCGAGTGCAGAAGTAGCTGCATGTCAACTCTATCAAACGCAATAAAACAAACGAGCAGAATCTCCCTTCTTCTGCTTCGCTCTTTGTTTCCGACCTGTTGCAAACTGCAAGGGGGAAAATGGACATTGAGGATGGGACCATTTCACTCAGAGAAGCCGATTCAGCTGCAGAAGGATTGAAGTGCATGAATGTCCTTTCTGCTTTCTCCATGGAGATCAGTTCAGAGCGGGTCGGGCTGATCTGCATTCTGCTCGACTCGGTTCGCGACTTTCTGTCAGGAAAGCCTCTTACTACCACGCGAATTGAGGTCATCGATATCAACATCCAAACTGGCAAAAAGAGATGTCCACTTGTCCTCTTTCTTGTTTGAGCCCACTTCGAGGCCCTGTTCATTTTTCGCTTGGGGCAAACCTGGGCAACGGCGTGTGTCCATGGAATTCGCCACGTGAGATACACTGTCATACCATTGTCACTTTTGAAGGGGAGCCATGGTGCAAGGCCCACAGTGAACCCAGGAATAAATTGGTGCTGCAGTTGATGGTGGATATCCTCATGTTTGAATGAGGCGCAAGCCCACACTTGCATCCACACTCGTTTTCACAGTTTCCAATGACACACAGTCTCTCTCCAACGGCCATGTTGTACATGCACTGTGCTGTACACCAGATGGCAAACAAACATCAGACGGGATGAATGAACGAGTGAACAAGGAGAAGAGAATGAGAGCGCGCTGTTTGTTGACAACAACAAACAGAAACATCATCAACAACAATAATACCCTGCCTGCCCCAGACCATTTCTAACTCTTTACTTCAGATCTAGCTATGGTGACAGGATGAGGATCGATGCGGACCCGTCCTAGCCCGGACCAAAACGCGGCCCCTGCTGGTGTGCACTGACCAAGGACCAGATGAGGAGAATAATTGTGGCCTCTTTTTCCCCCCCTTCTTCTCCTTCTCTCTTGTCTTCTCGTTGTTCATTTTCCCTTTAGTCTTTCTATCTACCCCGTCCCTTTCGCCCACTCCATCCACTCCATCCACTGTAACACCATCGTCCTTAATATCCACACATTCCATCGCTACCTCTGCATTCTTCTCTTTCTCATCCTCACCAAAAAAAAAACACTAAAAGCACCCACATTCTCCACAGCAATCGCAGTAGTAGGTCTCCTCGGTCCATCCTGGACACTCCATACTTCCAATCGTCTCCGCATTGTCCATTGCCTCGTTTTTTGTCTCGACCCCTCTCTCTCTTTCCATTCCTTTCTTCCATCCCTCCCTCCTTCTTCCCCTCCTTCTCCCTTCTCTCGACTCCTTCTCTGTGCGGACGTCTCTCCTTTTGCCAACCGTTCTGTCCTGATTGCTCGTTCATTTCGCAGTCTTTGCTATTGGCCTGGTCCTGGTCTGTCCGTGCCTGGTTGTTTGCTCTTGACTCACGAACCAGTTTGCCCGGACCCAGCCCGGATCCATCCAGGACAGCTTGGGCACCATTGGATTGACCCTTGGCAGCCTTGCTTGTGCGACCCACCCTCCTTTCGGATCTTTTAGTCTTTTTTTTCATTTCTTTCCTTCTTTCCTCACTCTTGAACTCTTCATCACACTTCCACGTCTGCCTTCCTCGACCTCGTTTCCTCGAGACTGAACCGTGGACACTGTGTGAATGCTGTGCACAAGCTCCTCCATTTTTGTCCGACTGAATGTAACCATTGAATGCATTCAACAACTCCCATTCTGCCCGCCAGTCCCGCCTTGCGGTGCTTTGTGTTTTCTCATTCACCCTTCCCCCTCTCCATGCCGCCACACCCGAGTCAGGCAACAAACGAATATTTGACCTGTCGACTAACCGATACTCTTCCTTTTCTCGCTCTTTCTCTGCTTCCTCCTCTTTCCATTCCACTCCCTGGATGTGCCTGAATCCTTGCACCAACATCATCCCGGATCATCCCTGGTAGCAGCGCGAAAACATTTAGTCAGGCACCAGTTCAACCTAACTTGCCCTCAGGCACAGGACTCGACTCTGCACCTCCGCGCGGGCGCCCCCTTTCCCCACCTCCTTATTCATTTTTTTTTCTTTTCTTGTCTTGCAGGCCCTTCACCGTTCATACAACCATCATCCTTCACCCTCAAAGCCCTCTCTTTGTCCCCAGTCGCATTACGTAGGACAGAACAATAGCAACACCCTTCGTCCCCCCTTATATCCACACACTTAAAAAACCCCAGCAAATCTTCATTTTCCCTCATTCTTCAACCACATACTCAAAAACAAACCAATGTCATCGCTCCGTCTCGTCTCGAGCGCTCGAAATCTACGAGAGCAATTCAGTCGCCCGGCCTCACCTGTCGCCGGCACCAGCGCATCCAACCCCGTGCAGTCCAGCGGCGTCAGTGTCTCGAGCGGAGTCTCGCAGTCTCGGACGCTCGAGCCCACGCCATCCCTTTCGCGCCAAGGCAGCTTGCTCCGTTCCTCAAGCAGTGGCAATCTCCGTCGCCAAAAGAGCGTGCAAAAGAAGACATTGATCTCCAAGGTCTTTGCAGATGATTCCAGTCACAGCAACGAACTCCAGGATCTATCCATGGAGATGACTCTGTTGGTCGTCAAACGGTGTGTCAAGGAGATCCGTGAGAGAGGTAATGTTATTTTTTATTTTGTTCTGGACAATTTGCTCTCCCTCTATTATTTCTGTAGCTGTGCGTCTGTAACCTGGGTAAAGTGGTTACGTGCATTTCTGCATCCCCCTAATCGCGTTTCATCCTTCTCCCTTTGGCCTTGCATTGTTCACCCATGTGTCCATGGTATCTCCCCAACACCATTTTTGCCCCATGTCTGGATGCTTTGCCAATGCAATCAAACCTTGCCAATGGTGTAAACAGGTCTGACCGCAAAGGGCATCCTACGACAGGTCCAGATGGGCTTGAGCCACAGTACCACCATGGACACCATCCGGCAGATCCTTGACGACGACGCCAACACAGAGCTATCAGCCTTGCACAAAATCGATATCCATCAAGTAGCACATGCCATGAAGGCAGCGATCCGGTATTCGGAAGAGACTCTTGTCACCTACGAAGATTATCAAGTTCTCTTTCTCAATCAAGGTAAGAAAAAGTTCCAAGGGGCTCGAGTGTTATTTATTCAATGCTCAAGAACCAGTACCGTTCGTTTTACTCACTCGATCTATTTTTCACTTGCATATGTCTGCTCTTCAGACAAAGACTTTTCGCGCTTTGTTCGGGACCTCCCCTCCATCAATCGAGCGATTCTGCTAGACCTCTTCTCGCTCTGTGCAGATGTGACTCTGCTCAGTGACCTCAACTCCATGAACTTGGTTTCTGTGGCGAAAGCCATCTCACTCTGCATCATGGCCGAGCCCGAGCGAGAGTTTACAACATTTGACGCATCCCTGCAACAACGGAATCTCTGGGGCGCCGCCTGCGAAGACCTCCTACGCGCCTTTCTTCGAATCAAGAGATCCCAAGATCTAGCCATGGTGGATCACGAGGATGAGGTGGATGAGAATCGGTATATCGACAATGACACCCGGGTGCTCAAGAGTGCCCGTCAACAGACCAACGAATACACCAATAACAACAGTGCGCACCCAGATCATATCAACATGCCTCCTCAGTCTCGCATCGACATCTCACTGCCATCAAGCGCTGGCTCCAGTATGCCAGGATCATCAGGAGGATGGCCAGGACAGGCCTATCCTGGAGTAGGCACACCGAGAAGCTATGCAAATGATAGAGGAAGCTACTTTGAACATGCTACCCCACCTCCACGACCCACCTCGCCACTCTCTCATCAAGGAAACGTGTATGGCGCCTCCGTCTCGCGATCTCAATCCCTAGCTCAATCTCTTTCGCGCCCCATGTCACCAGTGCCTGTTGTACTGGTGGAGAAGGCGGATTTTGAGGAAATCCAGCAGGATCAATCACATTTGACCCGTCTTCGCCAAGCTTTTCTCCGCCCTGCAGTCGATCTACAACGCAGACGATGCTCGGTTGCGGACATGGAATCGCTCTATAGAGGGTCGGTCCATGATGACGATGAGGAGGAGGACGGCTATGAGTCTGATCCAGAACTCCGTTATAGCGGCACCATTCCTGACTTTAAAGATGGACTCAACTTGGAATTTTCCAGACAGGTCCAGAACTACCACTCACAGCAAAGGTCATCGTTTGCAGGCTATCAGGTCCAGCAGCGTCACGAATATGGACAGCAAGACGGCAATGCTTTTGCAGCAGAATCGCCGAGTCACAGCATTCGATCTCTCTCGAAACAAGAGTTGCTCTCGATGCGCCTTCGCCAAATGAGAGAGCAAGGCTGCACAGATGCAGACATCCAGCACCAACAAGAGCAACAAGGTCTCCAGCGAGCACACTCACAACAGGATCTTTGGTCCACAGACCGTGTTCAGTTCAACTCGGCGCCGCTCCTGCTCCCTGGAAGCGGGGGAATTCCAAACCGAGCCCGGGTAGCCTCCCATTCCCCGCATCCGCACCCAAGATCACCCGGACATGGACCCCATCGATCCAAGCGCAACTCATCGCTCCGTAGATCCGTATCCTTCGATCCTCGTACGCAGCGCCTTCGAGATTCGATCGGTAGTCAAATGACATTCCAGACAGAGACATCGGTCGACGAGGACCCGTCGTCGCGTCATTTGATGGTGATGAACCCGGACCACCAAGATCCCTCTCGAGCAAGTTCCGAGTTTTCACTTCAACAATCGCCGGAGGATTTGGAGAAGGAAGAGCAAGAACAGCAAGGTATCTTGCTTCAAGAGATTCTAAACTGGCCCCCTCAGTCGGCGCCTATGGCCAGCCCACAAGCAATTGAGCAGCCAGAACCTGACTTTGGAAAATCTCAAGCTGGCAAGAATAACGCGAACACCAACGGCAACAGTAGCAGCAGCAGCGGTGTTCGTGCCTTTGAGGTGCTTTCCAGACCCAAAGACATTGAAGTCAGTGTTATCTTCACGCCCATTGCCCCTCTTGCTCCCCGTACTGAGCTGCGATCCAAGTTCCAAGAGTCCTTCCCTGAGCGGCCCATCTCGCCTCCCCCCGGCTATGGCAATGGGGCCAAACGGTCCCTCACAGCAACTAGTGCACGAGGCTCTAAACTGTCCCCGTCATCATCCAATGTGGCTTTATCTCCAAGTCATCTACCACGCCACCCTATGAGGTCCATGACTAGCCCCAATACAGGATCGAATGCCAGTCGATCGGGACCCCTCCAGCAGGGTGCAACCTGCTCTGGTGTTTCTTCCTCGATGACAACTGAAAGCAAGTCCAAGACTTCGGGCTTTATTCGAGCCTTGTCCAAGTTGCGTTCCAAGACGAGCGATGACATGCTCAAATCCACAAAAATCAACACCCAGGTTGCCAGTACAGCTTCTTCTATCACTACGGCACCACCCACAGTCTCCATTGAACCGCCTCGTCTCGAGCTCAACTTCTTGGGGGCTGATCTGGGACAAAGTCATGATCTCATGACGGCGCCCGCATTGATGTCAACTGGACGAGGTGGCCCCGAAGCTCTGCAGAGCTGGCGCCAACAAGCCCAGGCATCCTTGCCAGTACCGGGGGATGTTTCGTCGGTGCCTTCGAGTCCTTCTTCTCGAAAAGAACAGGACCAGACTGTGCCCAAGGGCTTTGTTGGCACACGTCGCGCATCGGCCTCAGTTGGAACAGGTCAGCATCCTGTGACCCCTCCACGACGACGACAATTCAAGAAGGGCTCAATGTCACCGACTACAAGCCCTAGACAGATCGGGGCGTCGACCCATCGAAAGAAGAACAATGGTAACTATCTCATTGAATAGCCAATGTCTAATTGCTGATCTTGTTTTGTAAACTAGAAGGGGGAGGAGAGCGGGCGGGTGGTGATCTTGCGGGCTGGACGGTGGTCATGATCATTTTAGTTTCGCCAAGGAACTCGTTTCCTGATCGATCACCTCGATCTCTTTTTCTTTTCCCTTTTTTTCCTTTCTTTTTTCTTTTCTTTCCTCCCTTGCTCCATCCTCCCTTCTTCTCTTAGCTTCAGTCGATCATGGTGCAGGAGTGTCATCAGCTCGACAGTCCCTAACCCAAGAAGGAGAAGACGCGGAAGAGTCGACGATGGTGATGGAGTTTGATCTCTCGGCCCTTGCTGGCACCTCTGCCTCGTTTTCGACCTCGCCCGTGTCTCCTTCCTCAAGCAAGATCGAAAACAACATCCCCAAGAAGTCTGCTGCGGTTCAGAACGAATACCGTTTCTCGACCGCAACGCTCCTGAAGGATGGTAAGCTCTACTACCAGCTACAATGGGATCAGTTTTCGGAACTAGGCTTCAAATCTGATTTATTCACTGATCCGGAGCAGGACCTGTCTGGTACCAATCAACAACGATTGTCCCAGACGGATCCTCGCTTGATGAGAGCCGTGGGAGGAGCAACCGGAGGGGCAGCAGCGGCGAAGGCGATGACGACGATGATGCCACCGCCGCCGCGAGCACCGCGACACCCACACCATCAAAAGAACGGTTCGGATCCGCTGGGACAAAAGAACAATGCTCTAGGTCAAGGACATGCATCGGGACCAAGACAAGGACCCGGACCCAGTCGGGAACAGAGAGAAGCGGCCATGAAAGCCGCCCAGGCCAGCTTCCTGGCTCTGGCCAAGGATCCCGAAGCCCTGGCCAACCTCAAGGCCAATCAAGCGACCATCATCAGCAAGGGAGTGTTTGTGCGGGGCTCAAACCAGCCCTTGATCGAGAATGTGCTTCCTCGACCCATTCCGCTGGCCCGCAAAAGCAGCCTCAGGTACCGGAACCAGTCCTCCATGTCCTCGGTGTCGGCATCCACCCCGACCTCGACCTACAACTCGAGCGCGGAGAACACGCCCAGGAACAGCCTGCAGTCGATCGCTTACACCACGATGTCGGCCACGTCTCCCCTGGGGGCCGGCCACTCCGGAGCCGACAGCGTTCTCGGCAGTCTTCAGAGGAGTATGTCCGACAGATCCTCACTCAGCTCCTATGTGAACGGCGCCAGCATGGGTCCACGACCTGTGATGGGTTCCAACACCCAGTCGACGGAGCAGCGGCTTGGACAAGCTGCTGCTGGTGGTGGTGGACGTGGTTCTTTGTCGTCGTCATCCTCGCTTCCTCCTCAGCAACGGCATCAATTGACCGATAACAAGTTGTCGATCTCGGCCGTCACCAATTCGACGGCATCGGCGTCGACCATGACCGCCGGAACCGCTATGACCACTATGACCACGATGACAACGAATTCAACAGTAACAGTGTCCACCAAGCCAACCAAGAAGAGGGGATTGTTTGGAAAGAAAAACAAGGCGGCCAAGAACTCAAAGGACTCTGCTGTGTCAGGGTTGCCGAGAAGTGTGAATGGTCGAAAGAGAAGACTTTTGCCGGTGGGCGTGCGTCATCAGGATGTGATGACCAAGACAGAGGAGTCGTTGGATGAGGTCTTCCCATGGATGTGCATTGAGCACATGGCAGGACAAGAGAGTGGATGGGTCATGTTGGAACCCGTTCAGGATGGCGCAGTTGGGTGGGTCGTCATTGACAAGCTGGAGGAACCAATTGCAGAAAATACTCAACCCGAACCAAATCAGCAGCAACAGCAACAGCAACAGCAACAACAAGGCGAAGACCAACTGGTTCCTCGCAGCAGCAGGAGTAACAATAGCAACCGCAGCAGCAGCAACGGCTCTGCAGGACAAGAACTGCTCGAGCTCAAGCTCGGACAGCCTCTCTTTGAGGCTGATAGCGCGATGCTTCTCGCGTAAAAAAAAAAAAAGAGATCAAGGAGCGTCATTGTGTCAATCCATCTCTTCACTCACCTTTTCTTCTTCAGTGATGACTCTTTCATGATCTCTTCCCCTCCTTCCCTCCTTCCTCTCATACCCATTTGTTATCTCGTTCTCGTTTGCTTATTTCTCTCACATATCTCACTATACCACTTATGTACCATCATCTTGTCAATCATACAAAAAAAATCTCTTTTCTTTGCCTCCCATCGTCCTCATGACCCAATACCTCTCATTCCATTCCCCCCTCTATCACCTTTCTCTCTACTCTTTGTATGTGCCCAACTTTTCTGTCGTCTTTTACTCTTCAATCGCCTTGTCCAACATAGCCGCTGGCAATAAAAATCTATAGTTCCTGATTCACATGAAAAAGAGAAGTTGGTGGCGCTGGCAATCACGTGAGAGTTGACCTCTCTATTTTATTTCATTACAGTGCACGACAACAAGTCACAACAAATTTTTGAGGTGCGGCCAAATTTTGGTCGGGGGATTTTTTTTTTCTGGAATAAAAAAATGTGCTCCACATTGAAATGGCAAATGGCTGGTCATCATCATCATCATCATCAAACATCAATCCGAACAAATGCCGCGACCCAATAAGCGAACTGCGCATCTGAAGAAAGCCCGTGCAATTCAGGCTGATATTCATGCTGCCGTCGCTCTTTCCTCTGCGGATACAGTTAAAACCCATTTAAACGCTCTCAACGAAGAAGAACCCATATACGTCGAGACGCGCGCACACTGCAACTACACCTTCAAAGGGCTGGAGAAAACGATACCGTTAGCTTTGAATTCTGTTGCCGTCAAAACGATTCAACATTTCGCAAGGAAGTCCTTCCGATATATGGATGCCTATCGCAAGGGTATGGATGGTGCACTCGCAGATATCCAGGTACGCAAGTACAAGTCTCATCGTCGAATTCCTTCAAACTGGAGCGACATTTGAAAACTTCAGAATAAAATATAATATTACCTTTAATAATTTTGTTCCATATTTATAAAGTGAGGATAACGAAGGCGGCCAAATTCTCGATGGGCAAACATAATAACTCTTGATCCAGGCCATGTAAACGGAAACCCCGGGTATTGCCTGGAAGCTGGCACTCCGAAACGTTCAAATATACATCGTTTTTTCACTTCCGACAAAAATTGAGGGACAAGTAGCAATTGTCCTCAGGTCAGTTGATTCTTGTTGTGACTTGTTGTCGTGCACTGTATTTGTTTTCAACCAGCGACGCCTGGCTCGACGTCTGTGCTTCATTGTTGCTTTGTCAACATCTTGAGGGAAGGAGGGATCTGAAGGGTTGTGCACGGAACACTGAGAAGACGAGGGATTTTACATTGTCCTTCAGAAAGTTCTGTTCAGAAAAGAGACAAGAAAAAGATGTCCATGAAGCACTCCAAATCTGGGCGTCGATCGAGTTTCGCAGATAGGAGGGATTTATCTCATTTGCCATTTGGGATCTCCACCAAGGGCGTACAAACCAATTTGTGAAGGAGAATAAAATCCCGCAAAATGCTTATGGAGATTTGGGTTTCAAAAAGAAAAAGAGGGAGGGCGGCTGAAAATTCCCTCATTTTTCGGGATCCTTTGTGTTCTGAGCTGCACGTCCCCTCTCCCTCTTCCTGCCCCCCAGGATCTGCCCTGCAGTCGTTGCTCGAGTTGAATTGAGCAGCTCTTGTTCTGGTCGGTCGGTGAAAAATGACGCGTCTGTTCCTTTTCCACGTTTGTTTGTGCATGTACTATCCCCTGTGTGACAACGCATCTCCTTCATTCCCTATCCCTTGAGAGCAAAAAAAAACACCCTTAGCCTACCTGTTTGAGGGATTTTTTTTCTTGAACGCACACCTTGCCCCTCTTTGCGCGATTTTCTTGGACTCTGGCCCATGTAAATCAAGAATTTGGCCACATCCAAAGAACACCGTGAAAGAGAAAACATTGGTGCGGCAGCCAACTCATCCCCTCCTATTCAATCAATTAACAATGGCATACTCTCTTGCTTTTGACACTCTTCTGACAGCCGACAAAGAAGAGGGAAAAAAGAATGTGGGGAAATGACGATATCCCTCGGCGGAGCTAAGAAGAGAAAGGGGGGAAAGGGAGAGGACCCCAAGAGGGAATTTGCTCGCAAACAAAACAAGGAACCAAAGATCGTCGAACGAGTTTACAACGTGTGGTAAAGGGAAGGCAATGGACTGAAAATTTTCTTGCAAAAAGAAAACATTCAGCAAAGAGACATGGACCCACAAACATGAAAAAATGAGCGGATCAAAACAAATGGCCGTGTTTGTGGAGTAAATAAAACCGTGGGTGGATGAAAGAACAGAGAGAGTGCACATGGACAGGAAATAAGGATTCTTTTCTTCTCTCACATTCACTTTTGAACATACCTCCCTGTGGACTTGTCGTACGATTCTTTTCTTACCTCGACATTAGAATGAGAGAAGTGGAGAGAGAGGTCCGCTTGAGGAAGAAGGGGATGTAATGGTATGGTAGTAAGGATAACATGGGATACGAGATAGTGGACGGATCAGGCGATGGAGAGTGTGAAGTGGTCGGAAGGGTCTAGACACTCAACCAGGTGTTTGTTCGGTGTTCAATTGCTCAAGTACTCTTCAGTTACGCGCTCAAGTAAAAGGACATTGCTGGTGGAAACGGGGAGGCTTCAGCTGGGATGTTGATGTGTTAACAAGAGATAAATGATTGGAAAATAAACATTGGCGGGTCAGGACAGCAAGACGAAGAGTGAAGAGTGAAAGGAAGAGGACAGACTTCTTTTCGCCATTCCGGATCCCACTCGCCCTTTATATACGCACTCTTGGAGAAAAAAAATGGCTCGAAGTTCCTGTTCACACGAGCTGTGGTGCTAGTGTGCGTGTTTTTTTATTGTTATTTTTTGGGATCATGGCGGTCAGGGTCAAGTTACCGGCCTTGCAATGGGCGATCTACTTGTTACATTGGAGATGAGGGGCCACTTCTGGACGCAAGAATGGCCGAGGCGTAGGACAACTCCCGGTAAGGTCCGCAGGGAGGACATTAGCGACGAGGTAAGGAGGGATGCTGAAAAAAAGAGGCATTTACATGCTTGTTGAGCACACTGCACAAGAATTTTTTTTCTTCTTGCATGTCAAAACGCGTTTTTTATCGCTCGCCCACGTTCTCCTTGTGGATATCATGCAATCACCACAACTATTGCAAGTGAAAGCGGAATGGTGGACTAGATAAAGTCGTAGGTCGCGTCAAGGAATGGAGAACAGGCCAAAGGTCTCGGCTCGGTCTCTCACTGTTTTTTTGTCAATTAATTCCAAGGCAGCGGGCGGATTGATGATAGCCATGCCGCGTGTTTGTCGCCTCCTTGCTCCCATGTCAGTCCTTCTATTCATTCACTATATAAACATTACGCAATAGTGGTGGATCACTTTGGTCCAACCTCTGTTATTGTGAAGGAGGAGGCTGTGGAACTTTGGAATGCAAAACATGGTCCTAATTTTCTCCGAGGCCCACATCAGTTGAAGAAAAGAGAACCAGTTCAAATAGTCTATCTGCAAGGAGATACCTTCAACTTGCATGCTCAACGCCCTTTGTCCAACAGCACCACCCACCCTCGACAGCCCTCAAAGCTCAAGGAAAGAGAGATGGCGCAGAAACTCAAACCTTTTGACTTTTTTTTTTTTTCGTTCCAACTCGTGCTACTTCATGCAATGCAATCTTCCTTTGGGCATTGCATTGGAGCACGCGGCTAATATTACACTACCACCACTCACCACGCTGCAGGTGCCTATTGCTGTGCAAGATGGAAACAGGGGGCTCCAGAGGTGAGACCTGCTTCATCTCGATTGACTTTCCTCGTTAGCCCTCCCAGTTGGCTACTCTAGAGCTTTTACTCTACATCTCCACTCAATGGACGTGGCAGTGTCTACGGCGGAGAGATTGGAGAAAAGTATCTCCAGAGAGGGGTCATGGAAGCGACCAGCGCCATTGGTACCATGGGTCCAGGTATTTCGGGCCATCTTATTGCCAATCCGTCACCATGGGCTGTCATGCAGCTGTCAAATAGATGGACACACCAATTCGTGTGCAGCTTGATCGACGCAGCAAGAGTCAGAGCAAGAGATGGCGAAAACTAGTCTGATCTAGAGAATGAAGAGTTGGCACCACCTTTCTAATGCCCGTTCCATCTAGAAAGCCTCTTGACTCCGCATCCTCCTCATGTCCCTTTGATCCACTCCACGCCTTTCAGTACCGTTTAGATCCTAGCATCTAGAACGTTGCTTAGTCAAGCTCTCCATTTCCTTCTCGCAAATGAGCTGAACGGAAAAGCAAAAACAATGTTGGACGAAAGAGAAAAGACGCTACCCAAAACAGAAACCAAGGCTGTCCAAACACACCGATCTTTTCCCATGAGCAACCCATTGGATCGGCCACTTTGATTTCTCGGGTCTCTCACAGGTGATTCGCACCGTAAAGATAGCAATTGGCCTGTTACCGCTTTTGGGGTCAAATGTTCCATATTGCCTCTTTCAAGACAGGGTGTCAAAAAAATAACGCCTCTGTTGCACGTTGCCAGGGACAATGTAGTGCAACCATGATTGAGGTTCAGGAACAACAAGAGCAGGGAGAGAAGTCGTCCACATGGTCTAGATCAACTCGAAAAAGGAGAACAATGAACGGAGCAAGCGAGGAGAAAGAAGGTTACTTTGCCAGCGTTGAGTATTAGTGAGCAGGAGGTCATGATCAGCAAGCAGCATGGTTGTCCTATGATGGGCAGCGATGGAGATGAGAGTGAGTGAGTGAGTGAGTGGGTGAGGGTCCGCTATCGTGCTGAGGAAGGCTGGGCAGGTGCGAGGGAAATAAATCGCGCATTCATGAAAAGAGGGAATTCTGACTGGGGAGGGAGACAAACTAATTTTTTCTTTTTTTTTTTCCAATCGTGGACTGAGAGTCTAGCGATCTATCTCTCCAGGGCGGAGTGTATCTGAGTGAGTAAGAAAAGGAGGTCAAGGTCAAACCTCGGAGGGACTGACCGCAGCTGCTGGTGGGTGGTGAGCACAACCCTTTTTTTTTCTTTGCTCTCTGTGTGCCTGAATTTGAATTGTATGAAGGATTCAATGGAACACCCCGTCGTCGCACAGACAGGGCGAAAATCGCGCACTCGACCACTCTCTGTATTTGCAAACAGAACCAACCACGCCCGCCCTGCCCTGTTGCACCACTCCAACGCACCGCCTGCACTGTCCATCCCATCCATCCCAGTCAGCCCTTGCTTACTTCGTGCGACCACAGAACAGAAGCGGATGCCTTCTTGGCCTTCCCTTCTTGTTGCCGCTGAACTCAACTCTACTCGATTCAACTCACCAACTCAACTCGATTCAACTCAAGAACCCAACCCCAGAAACAGATAAATACCTGCCCTCCTTCCCTCCATTTTTCTTGCTCCTCACCACTCGTTCGTCAACCAGCAGCAGAAAGCAAAGACTGTTCAACCCTTTCGGTGCACTCTGCTCTTCGCTTGTTGCTACCACCCGCCACCCCTTTGCGTGTTCTTCCTTCCTTGCGCTACCTCATTCCACATCACTCCACTCCACTTTCTTTCTCTCTCCTCCTCTCTCTCTCTCTCACATCTTTTATACACACACACTCACTGCAGCCATGTCAAGCGAAAAAGAACGCAGACAGTCCCTGGCCCTGACCCGCACCCAGACCATGGAGCGTGCCCATGGCCACGCCGTGCCCATCGAATTCCGCACCTTGTCGATGCACGTTACCGAAACTCACCGATCGATCAAGACCGGCGAGACCCCACACACTGGTAAAGGCAAGGAGATCGACGGTGAAGCCGACTTCTTCTCCACCGTCGACTTCCACAAGCTGACCGCTGCCGAGATCAGTCTGCGCTTCAATTCGAACGAGACTCTCGGCCTTGCCCAGGCAGAGGCTGCCCGCAGACTCTCCGCCAACGGACCCAACACCTTGGACGTCCGCAAGCCCAACTACTTGAAGAAGATTTTGCACTACCTCTTTGGAGGCTTTTGCTCTGTTCTCTGGATCGGTGTCATCACCTTCTTTGTCTGCTGGCAACCACCATTGTCCAACCCTCCTAATGTCACCAACCTGGCCTTGGCTATTCTTGTTGTACGTCTTTATGATTTTTTTTGTACTGATCGTTCGTCGTCCGTCTATCGCTGATCACTGATCTAACTCTTTTTCTCTTTGATACAAACAGATCTTTGTCATCTTCTTGCAAGCCTCTTTCTCTGCCTTCCAGGATTTCTCCACTGCCAAGGTCATGTCCTCGATCATGGACATGATCCCTGCCGAATGTGTTGTCTGCCGTGATGGTGTCCAGGTGAAGATCCCAGCCTCCCAGTTGGTGGTTGGTGATCGCGTCCACCTCTCGCTCGGAAACAAGGTTCCCGCCGACTTGCGTCTTCTCCAGGCCTCGAATGATACCCGCTTTGATCGTGCCGTTCTGACTGGAGAGTCTGAAGCTATTGAGGCCAGCACCACCGCTACGGATGACAACTTCTTGGAGTCCAAGAACATTGCTTTCATGGGTACCCATGTTGTCCAAGGATCATGTGTCGGTGTTGTCGTCTTGAAGGGTAACGACACCTTGATGGGTCGTATCAACAAGTTGACAGCCGGTCGCAAGGAGAAGAAGACGATCATCCAGGAAGAAATTGACCGCTTCGTCAAGATCATTGTCTTGCTCACCTGTGTCCTTGCTGGATTCATTCTCATTGTCTGGGCTGCCTGGATTCGTCGTGTCTACCCTGATTTCATGAACACTGCCAGTCTTCTCGTTACCTTGATGGGCTGTGTTGTCGCCTTCATCCCCGAGGGTAAGTTTTCTTTTGTCCAGTGGTGATGAGGAACCTTGTCTTCCTTTTTGTTAGAATCAACTGTAGATGACTAACAGCTTTTGTTTCCCCCCTCCCAACAACATAGGTATGCCCGTCTGTGTCTCCTTGACCCTTCTTATGATTGCTCGTCGCATGCGTGCCGCCAACATCTTGCCCAAGGCCTTGACCACTGTCGAGACTCTCGGATGCGTGAACGTTATCTGCTCTGACAAGACTGGAACTTTGACCGAAAACAAGATGTTCATCACCAACGTCGCCTTCCTTGACCACGAGTCCACCCCTGAAGAGGTCACCCTCAAGTTTGAGAAGGAAACCCGCCCCAACTCCCTTCCTCAACCCAAGGATTCCCCTGAGGTCTTGGCTCTTCGCCAGCTCCAGCTCGCCACCCTTCTCTGCAACAACGCCAAGTTTGAAACTGAAACCATTCACTTGCCCGTGGCTGAGCGTAATGTCCTTGGTGATGCTACCGACTCTGCTCTCTTGCGCTTTGCCTCCCAGACTTCGGACACCTCTCTTCTCTCGACTTGCTTTGACCGTACCATGGAGATTCCTTTCAACTCTCGCAACAAGTGGATGATGGCTGTCTACCAGGGTTCATCTGCTCAGCCAGAGGTGATCAAGACTCTCTTTGGATCTCAAATGGGTTGCACCGGCGATGACTTCAACGAGAAGAATGCTCAACTGGTCCTTGTCAAGGGTGCTCCCGATGTCCTTTTGCCTTACTGCACTTCCTTCTTGGCTGGAGCCAACAACCAGCCTCAAGCCTTGAATGAGGCCTGGATTGCGGAGCTCTCGCGCATCCAGCAGGCCTGGTCCCGTCGCGGCCAGCGCGTTTTGATGCTCTGCAAGAGCGAGTACAGCCCTTACATTGCCTCCTCTCATGTCGGTGTCTCCTCCGGAAGCTCTGCTCAACAGGAAGAGTTGACCCGCCAGGGTCTTCAGAGCTTGTGCATCCTCGGATTGGTCGGTATCATGGATCCTCCTCGTCCCGAAATCAAGGACACCATCGCCGAATGCCGTCGTGCTGGTGCCCGCTTCTTCATGGTCACTGGTGATTTTGGATTGACTGCCGCTGCCATTGCCAGACAGATTGGACTCTTCTCGACTGAACGCGAACCTGACACTTATGAGGACATTATGGACCCATCCCGCAGGGGCAAAGAGATCGGAGCGGATGGTTCTTCCGACTTGGGTGAATACGAAGTTGGACGCCCTCAGTACCATGAGGGTACTTCTTTGGTCTTGACTGGTACCGATCTGACCCGCATGTCGCCTGGCGAGTGGGATATTGTCTGCGCCTACGAGGAAATTGTCTTTGCCCGTACCTCCCCTGAACAAAAGCTCAAGATTGTGTCAGAGTTCCAGCAGCGCGATGGTGTTGTTGCCGTTACTGGTGATGGTGTCAACGATGCTCCCGCTCTCAAGGCCGCCGATGTCGGTGTCGCTGTCGTTTCTGGTTCCGATGTGGCCATTGAGGCCGCTGATTTGATTCTCCTCGGTGGATTTGACTCTATCCCTCAGGCCATGCGCTTGGGACGTCTTGTGTTCCAGAACTTGCAAAAGGTCATTGGATACTTGTTGCCTGCCGGTTCCTGGTCCGAGATCTGGCCCGTTTTGATCAACACGTTCTTGGGTACCCCTTTGCCCTTGTCGAGTTTCCTCATGATCATCATTTGCTGCTTTACAGATGCGTTCTGCTGCACGACCTTGGTTATGGAAACGGAGGAGTACGATCTTCTCTCTTTGCCTCCCCGTAACGCCAAGAAGGACCATTTGATTACCGGCCGCATCTACCTCCAGTCATACGTGTTCATCGGAAGTGTTATGACTTTCTTCAGTAATATGTTCTTCTTCCTCTACTTGAAGGAGGCCACCAACCTGGGCTTCTCGGATCTCGTCCTCACTTTTGGCAACATTGACTGGACCAAGCTGCACCCTTGGGTCACCGAGACCGAGTTCAATACCACCTACACCTACAGGGGTCAGTGCGTTGTCTTTGTCTCCCTGATGATCATGCAACTGGGCAACTTGCTCTCGATCCGCAACCGTCGCATGTCCATTCTCCAGGCCGACCCAATTCGCCCCGCTCGCCGCAACCTTTGGCTCTTTGCCGGAATGATCATGTCGATCGGCATTGCCATCTTTGTCGTCGAGCTGCCCTGGATCCAGACTGTCATGTTGACCGGCAGCATCCCCATCAAGCACTGGCTCTACCCTATCCCTTGCGCTGTCTGCGTCTTGCTTATGGATGAGATCCGTAAGGCTGGAGTCCGCGCTTTCCCCAAGAGTATCCTTGCCCGCCTGGCTTGGTAAAAAAAAAAATCACCCTCCCCCCCCACAACATACCCCGTCTGTTCAAGTTATACTATTATCCCCTTACCCCATGAATGTTTATCTACCCCCCCTTTGCGATCTCTTTCTCTTTGCATCTATCTGCTACAATTGTACCATCACCCTCTTCCACTTGACATGATATGATCAAAACCTTTTAAAAGAAATAAAAAAATATTTTGGCAACAAAGAAGACACAGAAGCTACTGAGCTACGAAGGTGGGTCTCTGGAGTTCGGAGGAACTCAAAGATCTTGAGACTGGAACCTTCATTCCACTGGCTATCCCTTCGAATCCAAAGGTAAGCTATTTTCGAAATATCACCCCGACTGACGAGGGTCAACTTTGGATTCCAAAACATGCAATTCTGCTTGTGTCGATATGTTACTCTCGCCCAGGTCTCTATTCCAAGTTACGGTGTTTGCAACCCATCCCATCAAAGGCCAGCCACTCTTAAAACTCGTCAGTAATCACGAGCAACATGGCTGGATCAAGAGCCCAAGTGAAGTCGGACTTGTGTTCGTTGTGCCGAGTGATATTTTTGATGACTTCCAAAAGCAAAGCTACCTGTCATCCAAGGGGACAGTACATGAGACACTCCCTAAAGTCTCAGCAAGTGAAGCAGTTCGTACTAAAGGTAGATACAATGTCTTTGTATCCCTGATGATCATGCAACTGGGCAACTTGCTCTCGATCCGCAACCGTCGCGTGTCCATTCTCCAGGCCGACCCGATTCGCCCGGCTCGCCGCAACCTCTGGCTCTTGCCGGAATGATCATATCGACTTCTATTGCCATCTGTGCGGTCAAGCTGCCCTGGATCCAGACTGTCATGTTGACTCTTTCGACATGATATGTTCAAAATCATTTGAAAGAAATAAAAGTGTTTAACCTAGAAATCACACAGTGAGGGGAAAGGACACTGAGAAAGGATGGGTCACTTTTGATTCATGATCACAGCATTTACGATCCGAAGAAGAAAATCTTCTTCGTGACGCATGTGCTGCATAACGCCACCAATTACGGTACAATATTGAGAAAACACGAGTCGTTTAAAGCAAGGAATGTGTTGGTATCTATTAAAACGGGCAAAAATGGATCACAGATGTATAGTACTGCACTCTAAATAAAAGCATCATCTCGCTGGCCCATAAAGTGGGTCTCAATCCCTCCACGGCCGACAGGCGGCGATCCAACAATCATCAAAGGCTCTCCATCGACTATGGCATGTTTCTCGTCCTCCTCATTTTCAGCCACGACCAATCTATGGCCCAACATTCGACTCTCCCGAATCCTGCGATTCACGCTCCGGTATTTTGGATTGTTGATCTGCTTCTTGTAATAGCTGAGGGCGTCGTCCAGTGGCAAATGATCCGTCAGATTACGACGCTGCATCACTGAAAGGCAATGTTTCGAGTCCATTTGAAGGTCGAGAATGTTGGGGTTGCCAGAACCAGGCGAAAACCCGATCCGGAGCGAGTATTCGTAGCTTTGAGGGGAATATGGACTGTAGGGGTCATTGATGTTGAAACCATTGTGGGTCATAGGAGATCCTACGGGCGTGCTGGCGTTGCTGGGTGGTGCTGAGGGTCCGGTCCTTTCATACAGTTCAAATGTAATCTGGGTCAAGTCTAAGGAAATAAAGAATGAACAGTGAGCAAAAAAACATATTATTCATTCACCACAGCTCCCCATCGACTTACAATCAAGTTCAGGAATCTCGGTCTTCCGAAGTCTTGTTGGAATTCCAGAAAGGTATACAATGTTGAGCAACGTGTGGACGTGCGATTCTAGGATCAACGAATAGACGCCAGTTAGAAAGCGAAAGGTAGGCTGCAAGATGAGCTCGTTACACCTTTCGATTACAAAAGCTCACCTTTTGTGAAATAAAGACGGGTGCAAGGGGCGGTCGAAGATCGTTTACACAATTCCAGATCTTCCACAATCTGCTTCAGCAGAGGCAGACTCGTCAAAAGTCCAATCTCGAGTCGATCCTCGGGACTGATGCCATATTCTAGCGGCGCTACAAAGTCAAACAAGACCTTCGCTTTCGAGTACAGGGCTTTGATCGGTCCCATCCCTACATCCGAGTTCCTGTCCACAAAGATATTCTCGAGGAATGCCCTATTGTGCAGCGCATCGTATTTCAAAGAATCGTACAATTCCGAAACCTTGGACGGGTCAAAGTCGGATCGCTCCACATCCGCAAACTCGGAAAAGATCTTTTCCCATCGCTCATAAAACAAGGACGGACTCTCATAGCAGCACCACGACTTTTGAATCAAGTCAATGTCCAACTCCTTGAAATTCTTCCGCATGATATCCCGCAGCGTCCGCATGGCCACGATAATATCTACTACCAACTCTCCTGGGTCGGGTTTGTCCTGGGGCCACAGATCCTCCATGTCGTGGGCATTGTCGGGTTGCAAAAGGCTATACAGTTCCTTTTTCACAGCGTCTGTCTTTTCCTTGGCTGCGTTGCTGTCGTCCAGCATCTCCTTTCGGATCAAAAGCATGTCCTTGGGAACTTCACGAATATCCAAAAATCGTTGAGTAAAGAGCTCGGCCGTTGCACGAACTCGACGCTCAGACGAGGTGAAAACTTTGACATCATCTAGGACGGCCTTGTTCATGATGAGCAAATCTTTGCGGAGATTGTCGCCGAGATCCCTTGACTGATACTTGGCAGCATGGGTAAACTAGAATATCGAATGATAGTTCCAGTCCAGAGTTAGGGGGCCTACAGTTTATGACTCGAAAGGTTTCGTGCCACATCAAGTTCTTACCTCTCCACCCCACTTGACAATAATTTGAAGCTTGACCGATTCAGATTTTCCTTCTCCATCCTTGGTAATGGTTGGTTTGACTTGAACTTTTGTTCCGGGCAGATTCGATTTCTTATCCAAAATGTTCTTGAGGAGCATCAACTTGGCACTGTCCTCCAGTCCCTCGTCCATGGCCTGCTCTGCTGCTGCAGAAACGAGCTTGAGATCCCGAGCCTGTCGGATAATGACCTCTTCCCCCCCGCCATTCAAAAGTTCTCGGAAGGGTGCAGAGCTGAACGTAAACTTCATCTTTTGCTTGGGAGTCCGATCTGCATGTCTGAACACTGACACAAACGCCTTGAGTCGCCAAGAGTTCTCTGCGCTTAGCTCCCTTGGGAATGTGACTTCAGAGAGTTTGCGTTGACGGGCGTTCCGAAGAAAGACATCCTGAAGGATACTGGCGCAGTTGTTGTAATAATAGTTGTTGCCCTTGACGAACGACCAGCCGTTGACATCAATCACATACGATTTGCCTCCAACGCGCAAAAGATCGAATCCACAGACACGTTGCCCAAAGACCTTGCAGATCCCAGCAGCCATCTTTTTTTCCTCTGGGGTGAGTTGTGCCACATACCGGATTTCTTTTCCATCCGTATTCCTGCGCACATGCCCATCCACGACAGGAGATCTAGAGTAGTAAGGTTGTCCAACTGTGAGATGGAAGTGCTAGCTGATGGAGTTCGGACGAACATTGAAGCAATATTTATCGCAGAGAATGCTCGGGTCGTGGGTAAGATGTAAGAAAAGGATGGGGCTTACTTTCTAGTTTCAGCATGGACAAACTGATCGCCAATAGTATAGACCTTGATATCCTCGGCATTGTCCACGTCCATAAACTCTTCATAGATGAACGACCCCTCTGTCCTGGGGAGCGTCAGATCTGGGTCGTATTCGCTCGACTTGTTGGCAACCTGGTTTTGCAATTGAAGTACACGAGGACGGTAGGCAATGGTTAGTAACACTCGATTTCAGGAAAAAGACAATACTTCACTCCCGTTTTTTCTACCTTTCGGAATAGTCGTCGCGCTCCTCCTCCTGTTGAAGAGTGGTAGTAGATATGGATGTTGTGATCTTCTCCAGAGACTGGTTTCTCCACAAACGGTTTTGTGATGATCTGATCTCCAATCTGGATGGTGTCCTGATCAATGACTTTGAACTCGGGCACCTTTCTATTCTCAACGACAGTCAAACCTCGGAGTTTCAGCTTCTGCATAACCCTGGCGTCCAAGGTTGGGCCACCGTCCCGATCCATGGCCAAGCGACGAGGCGTAGGGACTCCGATTTGATCCAGAATCTCGAGAACCAGTCTCCGGTCCCAAAGCACCGTCTGCAAGTCGACCTCGTTCACACAAAAGGGTGTCCTAAGCTTCACATAGTCTATAGCCTTGCGCAATGGAAACCCTCTTGAGAAAAAAGAGATGAAGAAGTCGCAGGCAGGCCATGCCTTCACATCTATGCGCCCGTTGAAAAAAATAAAAAAACAAAAAATAGACGCGATGAGTTAATCACGGTCCACTGCATGTCCTCCTATCAGATCGCCTTCTTTGATCAATGACACATAGGCGTCATTCGTGGTTTTCGCCACTATGCTCCTTGATCATGGGGTGCGTTAACGACAAATACCTTCGTCCAGGATGCACTTGTCTCCAAAGATGATGGCCTCAAAGGGTCCGCTGGTCAAGAGCCGGTCCAGGATATTGCGCATCGGCTTAGATCGAGCCTTGTCATCCATGGCACATACACCAATGATGTCTACAAATCGAATCAGATAAGAGAAGAGCCTACATACGTCAGTCCATCCATTGAGCTCCTAAAGTGCCTTAAGAATACGCAAGGAGCAAAGGCCTTTGTTGGCCATACATTTCTTGCGGGGGAATGCTGGCGCTGAGGGAGGCGAAGAAGGCGAGAGCGAGAGCATTCCGGCAGCATTGGGGCTGCCTCTGTCTAATGAGGAATTGGCAAGTCGATGGGTGATGGAGGGGGTTGGAATGGGCTTTGGAAAAGTGAATCCATGGTTAATGTGCTGCCTACTGTCCATTGCAGCACGTCGATTGAGTAGAAAACAAGAAAGGGGGCCAAAAGAGTGGAGAAGAGTGAAGTGTGGAGAAGAGAGAGAGAGAGAGAGAGGAGAAAGGGAAAAAAGAAAAACGAAAAGAAACAAAAAGAGAAAAGAAAACCGAGTTCGATGCGTCAATGGTTGCACAAGGGCCGCAGGGGGAGATGTCATTCATGCAAGAGAAAAGATGTGTCACCACTTTCAGCAATCCATTGGACCAGGGCATTGTATGGCCCTGTCCCGTCCCTGCCCTGCCCTGCCCCTTCTCGTTGCGATCGTCGGTGCAGGGTCGATTCGTGCTCCTCCCCAGCATTGTTGCAGAACCGCAACGTCCACAGACACTACGATGGGGCCAGGATTCTTGATCCTGTCCTGGTGGCCCGGGTAATGTCGACCTCCATGGTCAGAACACGGACCCAGAACAAGGCCCGACCTCTTCTTTGTCGCAATGCAACTAGCTTTCGGCACTATACCTGTCTATTTATCTCTTGGTGTAGACTACTACTTTCCCTTCCTAGCTACACTGAAGGGTGAAAACAAGGCTCACCTCACGTTGCCCGAGACATTGGATACTTGAACACGTTGGCAATTCTTTCGTTCCCTGTCGACTGCCGCTATCAGACTAATTTTTTAGTAGAATCGGATGAAGGTTGCATTGATAGCGTAGGTCGTGGTTGATCGAGTGCTCTGGAATAGAGTAGTCTCGTCTTGAATAAGACACTGCCTCTTGTCGACCTTCACCAAGAAGAGACGAAACAAAGGGAATGAAGCGACGGATCGCAAAGGATAGACACACACAGGGGAATGGGGTGCGAAAAGAGAGAACAAAAAAAAAAAGACGCGTTGGGGCGGTGCAAATCGACCCCGTTATTTCCAACGTATGTTGCTTGGACATAACGGCTCAAAGTCACTCATTCGTTCATTCGTTCATTCGTTCATTATTCATTTTTTTATTTTCGGGTTCTCATTCTGATCTCGCATCCGCATTCTTCCCAGGCTCCGTACAATGGACTCTGCTCTTGAAGAGGAAGCCCTTGCCATCGTCTCCATCTACGGCCCTGCCTCTTTCTACAAGTCTGCAACCGGCCCCACTCCCACCTCGCCCTCCTCTACGTTCACACCGCCTGTCTATACCCTCAAAGTCTCGCTCGACGAACCCGACTTTGACTACGATCCCAGCACAGCAGACCAGGAGAGTTCTCACCACCAGCAACCCAGCCACTTTAACGCGACCAAAGGCAACAAGGAGGAGCTTGAGCTTCGTCTCTACTTCCCCGAAGGCTATCCCGAAACCAACACCACCGCACCTGTCCATGAGATTGTGAGTATTTACTATGGCCACCTTCGCCTCACCGACGCCATGATCCGGGAGATCGATCAAGGGCTGGAAGACTGCTTTGTCCCCGGAGAAGTTGTTGTCTTTTCCTGGATCGAATGGTTGCGGACTTATCTCGAAGACCTGCCAAGCCGTGTTGCTGACACCACAGTTGCCCACAACAACGACCACGACAATAACCTCGCACGCGGGACCGAGGGTGATGACGATGAAGAAGACAATAGCGACGACCAGGACGACTATGAAGGGGAGGACGAAGGATCAAAACCCTTCACGGATTACTTTGCAGAGGGAAGCAGTGCCACGTCAGGAGACCCCCATTCAGCTCTTGCATCCTCACTCCAGACAATGTCTGTCTCGTCTCCCTCTGATCCAAAAAGTCCTAGGGCGAGCGGACTGCCTGTTTTGCAGATCCGGACGGGCCCACCCATCATTGACCGCAAGAGTGTCTTTGTGGCCCATCTGGCGGCGATCAAACAACCGGGCGAGGTTCCATGGATGATCCAGCAACTAAAGCAGGAAAACAAAAAGGTCATCAAGGCCACCCACAACATCATGGCCTATCGAGTCGAAAACGAAAACGGAACTATTGCACAAGGTAGATATCAATATCCCCTGAACTGGATGGTTTTTTTTTTTTGATGTTATTCTCGGTAATTAATACTTTTTTTTTATCGGTCATATCAACAGATAATGATGATGATGGAGAGACCGCTGCAGGCAGCCGACTGTTACATCTCATGTCAATTCTTGATGTCAAGAATGTGGTAGTGGTTGTATCAAGGTATGTTGCAAAATGACGCTTTTACACGGGAAGCTTCACGAGATCAACGGTCAAATAACCAACTAATTCTGATTATACTAGGTGGTACGGTGGCATCCCTCTGAGTGCAGATCGGTTTAAACATATCAACAACGCAGCACGCTTATTGCTGGATGAATGTGGATACATTCAACCTGCTGCGACATCAACCGCTGCGTCTACTTCCGGTAGTGGCAGTAAAAAGAAGTCAAAGGGCAAAAAAGCAGGAAAACGCTGACCTCTTTAGTAATAAAGAGTCGTGAAATCATTTCTCAGTCAATGCTGAGTGGTGGTGGAGGAAAAGGAGATAAAGAGCTGAATGGATTTCATGAGGGGGTAATGGTATCAAGGTGCCTTGCCGCCTTTATTGACATTACTGGAGGTAACCCCATAATCTCTAGAAGTCACTTTCGAACACCATGTTTGAGATAGCTGATGAGGGCTGGAATTCGATATCAACCTTCGCAAGTTCATCTTTGATACTGGCGCGATATATCCCAAAGGCGCCGCAGCCAAACCGTCGCAGGTGGGGATAACCCTTGCGAAGATTGCGCCATGGAATCGGGTCGAAATACGACCCACTCGCGGCGCCTTGGAGTCCATAAAAATGTAGAAACTTGATCTTTTGGGACGTGCCCAGTCCTCCAATCAACTGTCGCTCCAGTCCCTTTGCATGCAGACTTAGATCCCACAACCGCGGAAGAGACGACAGCAAACGTCCTATCGCCATTGTCATGAATCCCGTCGGCTTACCCTCCTTGCTACCTGGACGACCATCTTGAATTCCATCCGCCGAAGCATTCGAGCCGCTATTCAATGCCAAGGAAGCAACGTCCTGTTTAAATGTGTTTTGAAGATCCAATTGCTCCAAAGTCTTGCTGCTCGCCCAAGGGATCTCAAAGAGTTTCATGGAAGATCCATAAGCATGGAATCCAAGCACACGCAAGTTTCCACATTCCATCAGAATCGATTTGATCCCGCGTTCCGTCAACAAGGCTGCAAAATAAATGTTGACTCTTTCCAGACTGTGTCCATGGTGTTTAACCAGGACTTCTAAGCAGTCGTCCCGAATCAGCGGCAGGTCACAGAGGTGAATCTGTGTCAAGTCCTTGATTCCCTCAAAGAGCCCAATCAGTCCTTGGGAGGTGATGAGTCTGCAGGTCAACAATGACAAACGACGTAGACGGCTATTCAGTCTGGTCAAGGCGCCCAGAGTCTTATCGGTGACTTTAACACACGAATACAACTGAAGACTCTCCAGTCGAGGACAGCACTCCAAAACTGATTCCAGGATCGAGTCCGATATATAAGAACTGGAGATGCAAAGACAACGCAGGCCAAAAGGGCCCATCACATCCGCCCATTCAGGTCCATTTGCCCGGTCTGTGCTTTCCTTCTCATACTCGTGCGCTGACTGTTTCCTCTGACCGTTGGTTCCTGTATATTCAGCACTGTTGTTCCCAAGATTGTTGGAGCTGCACAGTTCCCTGTCCTTACGATAACGAAGAGATTTGGTCCTCATTTTCTCTGTATCAATGATATCCGCATCCGTGAGTTTGAGAGTCTTGAGTGAAGAACAGGACTTGAGGACGGAAAAGAGCAAGTCGACGTCCATCTTAACAGAACACTGAAAGGTTAGTTCAACACATTCCAAACCAGGCCAGGCACTTTCGGCAATGGTCTTCAATAACCCGACACGGTCTTCTCTTTCCAGCAGTTGCTCATCCTCTCCGGAAATCTCTGCCACCTCTAACGATAGCACCCGGAGCTCTCTCCATCGGTTGAGCATGGGTCCAAAGAGAATGCGAGGCAATGCAAAGTGGTCTAGTGTCAGCACTTGTAGGTAAGGACAGTGGTGTGACAATGCTTGCAGTTCCTCCAAAGTCAACCAAGGTGCCTTTAGGTGGACGACATGATTTCCATAGCGTGCTAATCCGAGGGAGGATAGAAGAACGGTTGATGATTCTGCTGGTTCTGCTGGGTTGATCAGGGAAAGAGAGGAGGGTCGTGTGGAACCGAGGACTAGAGAGCGCCACTGGTACGGTGACCACAGGTCATGCCATTGCCGACAGACCAGAGACACCTGGAGGACATCAGACTCCAAGAGAAACTGCGCGATGCCGTGAATCAGCTCGGGCATGGCGAGCACTCTGACCATCGCACATGGCTTTTCTGGAATGGGGGTGGTTGTTGATGTTGGCTGAGGCGCTGTCCACGCTGATCTCTTGTTGTCTTGCACATCTGGCTCCAGCGATGGTTGTTCGGGGATGACGACATGCATGATGGACTGTGGTTCATGAAGAAGAGGAAGAGGAAGAGGAAGAGGAAGACCAGCTTTTTTCCCCCGCTTTGAGGCCGTTCGAAACGAGATGACGGCCCTTAAAGAAAGGACTCCCCCTCTTCCCGTTGGACAATGGCCGGCTTACTTTTTGGAACGCAGATCTGCCGTTTCTTCGGCGACTTGTTACGCCGACCTGATGTCTGTCTGGCTGACTGCTCGTGGTCTTTGGACCCTTCTTTCAATGTGCAACGCGACTGCGCCCTTTCCTACAGCTTTTGATAAACAATTTATTTTCTGGAAAACTACGGATATGTACTGGTAGGCAAAAATGCACAACACGCGTACTTTAAATATCCTTGCGGCGAGAGACTCGAATGGGAAGACCACGCTTCATGGGCAGCGTCAAACTTGGGGCGTAGTCAGGAGCCATTGATGGGTCTACCAGTTCAAATGTGAACTTTTGGGCCAACATCGACATCAGAGTAATGGCTTCAATAGTCGCAAACTGCTGGCCAAGACTATGTTAGGAATAGACAAGTGACAGGCGTCAGTAAATAAAGAGCCAAAGAAGATCAAGAAAAAATGGCAATTGACTCTTACCAGGTGCGAGGACCATGATGGAAAGCAGCAAACTTGGACGACGATGGCTTTTCACCGTTAAGCCAGCGCTCAGGTCTGTACACCTCTGCATCGGGACCCCAGAGGGACGTTTCTCTGCCCATGGCGTAGTTGCTCCAGGCAACGCACTCGCCCTTGTAAATTCGGATGCCTCCAGGCAAGACATCGTCTTCAATGCATGTCTTGATGTTCTTGGGCACGACGGGGTAAAGGCGCAAGGCCTCATAGAAACAGGCCTCAGCGTACCGCTGCTTCTTGGTGCTCTCGTAGGTTGGGAATCCGCCTTGAAGGATTTCGTCAGCTTCCTTGCGCAGGTTCGCTGCAATCTCGGGGTCGCTGCCGGCACGATGCATCAGATAAAAAGTCCAGCTAATAATCCACACCCGAAAGAAAAACTCCCCTTTACGATTAGCAAACACAACCATCACCCTACGGAAAGCAATTGCAAAAGGGGGACGAGGATGATCGACTTTTTTTTTTTGTTTTCGTACCTCAAAGCCTGGGCTGTGGTGTCTCTTCCAGCGACGATAAAGCTCAGGATAGAGTCGATCAACATATTATCGGAGAGGGGCTTGTCGTCATCGTCAGTAACATCCAAAAAGAGCTGCAGCAAATCACGCTTGTGTTGAGTGTCAGGGTCCAATTGGTTCTCTCTGCGTCGCTTCTCAATCATCTCCAAGGCGGCCTCATGAAGGAACTTGCTATCCTTCTTGACTTGGACATCATTGCCCGTCCACCAATCTTTGAGCTTCCACGCGGGGTTGTTGAAACGACCGGCAACACCATGGTTCAAGCGATCAAAGGCCTTTGCAAAAGGGACGTCCTTCTCAAGGTCATCTAGGCACCCAAAGGACTTTCCAAATGCAATCTCTCCAAAGCTGTCAAGCGTGAAACGGTAGAAGATGTCTTGGGCATCGACCTGCTTGCCAGTGTCAGCGATCGTATCGAGATATTTGATCACAAACTCCATCTCGCGACAAAAGACGTCCGAGGTGTATGTTCGGAAGGTCTTGACCGAAAAGATATGACTGGCGGTCTTTCGTTGCCATTTCCAATGCTGTGTGCGGGGTATAGAGTGCGGCGGGAAAAAGGTGAAGGTGGAGAGGGAAGGGATGGGTCAAAGAGAACCAGTAAGGAGGCAGGTAAAGTATGTAAGTATGGGAAAACGCAATCGAATTGCACGCGGAAAACAGTTCAAGGTAGGGAAAGACAGCTGAGAGAGCCTCTGATTTCGGCATTTTCGTGCCTTTTTTGAGGCCCCGAATGCTCTCTACATTTCCGGGAACAGGGAGAGAAGGGTAACCTTACCTGACCGTCGGCACTAAAGATGCCTGACCGTCACCATGTGCAAAGATCAACAATGGTCAGAGGAAAAAAAATGGGGGTTAGCAGCCAGCCGTTGTCCAACTTGTTCACTTCTTTCTTGCTTCATCTTCAGTACCTTCGCCCACCAAGGGAAAAAGACCCTCCTTGAATCGAGGACCCTTTTCATAAGACCAAAAGTTGGACCGGAGAATGTGGTCGACCACCTCGGGATCCTTAAAATTGATGACACGACCAATGAATGGGACAGTGATCGCCCAGACAGGACCGTACTTTGCAAAGTTGTCAACTTGGTTCTGCAAGAACTTTTCACGATGCAGGGTCGCCGCTCCCCAAAAGTTTCCAATAAGGGGAAGCCCGTGAGGGCCTTTCAGATCTGAGCGAGGACGAGTTCCCAAGGCCGTTCGACGGTATTTGACCAGGATCCAAAGGAGGTATACACCAAGGAACTTTTTGGCTGAGGCCTTTGTAAAGAGTTGTTGAAGGAAGGCAGAGATGGCCGTATTCCCGTGGGAAAGGACGGCGGAGGCAGGGGGGGTCATTGTGAATAAAAGGTAAGAGTGCGTGTGGAGTGGTGAGAGTGCGTGTGTGTGCAAAAATTGAGGAGGGATGTGGGGAATTGTTGAAAATGAAAAGCAGAAAGTGTGAAAAAAAAGAGGGAGAGGTGCAAGGTTCTTCAGAGTATTTAGTAGGAGAGCCCCCCACACGGATGTAACGTGCAAACGCCGGCTCATCCATGTCCCGGTACCATCGCTGGGAACACACAGGGCCACTAGGGCGATCGGCCATCTGGTGATAGGTCGATCAAAAGTTGCAAGGGCAGGGCATGGTCTCTTTATTTCCCTGCAGAGTAGGAAATACGGTGCTAAATGGAACTACCCTAGATCGTAAGTGCTGCGCTACGTACTGTACGCCTCTCCATCACCATCACGCGTGAACACCACTCACACATGTCCTTTTCCTCTGTCCTTTTCTCTCTCACACCCCTCTCGTCTCTCTCTGGCACCTGCCCTTTCTCTCTCACGCCTTGCCATGTCTGTCGCATCATCAACATTATTGACTTCCAATCCTCTTCCGTCATCAAGAATCGTCCGCTAATTGAACTGCTGCGCCACCGCCTTCCCGGTCTTCGACATATCATATACATAGTTGGTAATGATATCACTTCATTTGAATCTCGCTCTTTCATTCTTGCCTGCCCTCCTTTGCCTTCTGGCTTCCTTTGGTGCATAGCCAAACGAAGGGCCTCAGATCTGCTCTGCTTGGGTTAGTTTTCGCGGTCTTTGCCCGCCCTATAGCACTCTCTTTATTGGAGACTCCTATTTGGCCGCCACTGATTGCGACTGGCCATGGGGAACACGCCGTCTGCCTCAGTGCAGACTTTTTTTTCCCTCTCTGCTCGTTGTTTTTTAGAATTTTTTTTTGGAAACAATATATTAATAAGCCATTTATTATTATTTTAGCGATGCTGGCTCGATGAAATTAATGAACGAAGGAAGGGTGCAGGGTACTTTTTACATTACCGAAGAGGAGACGGATAAGAGGGAAGAGGAGACGGATAAGAGGGAAGAGGAGACGGATAAGAGGGAAGAGGAGACGGATAAGAGGGAAGAGGAGACGGATAAGAGGGAAGAGGAGACGGATAAGAGGGAAGAGGAGACGGATAAGAGGGAAGAGGAGACGGATAAGAGGGAAGAGGAGACGGATAAGACGGAAGAAAAGAGACAGACAAGAGGGAAGAGAACAGACGGATACGAGGGAAGAGATGAGAGGGATACGAGGGAAGGGAAGAGAAGAGACGGCACAATGACCAACGAAGAGAGAGAGACTGAGGGATGGAATTAGAGACGGCAAAGGCGGTTTTTGCATAGTACTAAGTTGAAGAACGAGACTCGAACAGGAACGGTCGGTTTGTGCATGGTGTGCAGGACCCCGCGCTGTGGTGTGGCAGGGTTCATTCCCGTGGAGAAGGAACGTTTGTGACGAGCACGCGGTCACAGCAAAAGAAAACGGCTCTCTTCTAGAGTTTTCATTCATTCAACCCAATTATCCAATTGCCACATCAAAACAACGCGTAACCTCGTTTGTAAAAGTATAAAAGGTAAAAAAAACATCTCATCGACCCTCTGCAGCATTCTCTGCATTTATTCGTCCTTCTTCTCCTCGCCGGCGGCAGCAGCCTCGGCCTTCTTCTTCTTGTTAGCGCTCTTCTTCTTGGGCTTGATCTCGGAAGCCAAGAGCTTGACAATCTCCTCATCCTCAATCTTCTTCTCGGTCTGGATCAACTCGAGATCGATAGGGGTGTTGGTGATGCGGAGAGGACCGGAGGGCATGACGCAGACAGTGAACAAGAACTGGGCGACAAACTCACCCTCCTTCTCCTCCATGACATCGTAGGCGGTGACGACGTTGTGCTTGGTGCACTCGAGGAGACCCATGCGGGCCTTGCGCTCATCCTCCATCTGGCGCAAGTTGAAGGGGAACTGACCGAACTTCTTGGTGATCTCGGAGAGAACAACGCGGGAAGTCTGCATCTTCAAGCTGTAGTTGGTGGCAGTCTTCTTGTAGATGGTGGTGCGGGAAGCGTTGTTCTTGATCTTGCCGTCGCCGGAAGAGATCATGATATCAACGCAGTAGACCTCGTTCTCGGAGAAGGTGCACTTCTCAAAGTCCTGGCGCTGACCCTCGGTGGGGTTGAGGATGATCTGCTTCTTGCCGTCAATGACGTTCTTCTCCTGCTGGTGAGAGAGCATGCCCTCGACGGGCTTGCATCCGTAGGCAGCAGCAATGCGCTGAACGTTATCGGTAATGGGGGTGTTGGCGTTACCGGCACGGATCAGACGGACAGCAGCCTCGGCAGCCTGGTGGGCGGCCATGAGGACATCAGCCTGCTTGCCCTTGATGGGGTTCTCCTTGGAGGCACCAACAACAACGGTGGTGGCAGCAATGGCACCATATCCATCGATCTGGGCACCGAGCTCACTATAGTATCAATGAAAGAGGATGCCTATTAGTCGTTTGGTTCAAGAATGGGTCGAATGCCATGATGTTTCGCGGTCCAATTGCTCGCCAAATACGTACACCTTGACCATATCGCCGTTCTTCAACTTGGGAGCCTCAGCATCAGAAGCGAGGGGAGAGTAGTGGCAAATGGTGTTGTTGACAGAGATGCAGGTGGGGAAACCAACACCTAAGGGAAAACACATATATGCATATATATATGAACTGTCAGCATTCTGCTCGGTATTCGGATGTCGCTCTCGATGGTAGTGTTCAGTCGTCAATTGGTCGATGTTTACCCTTGTTGATCTTGCCCTTGGTGTAGACAGTCTTGACACCCTCCTCAATGGCCTTGTCACCGTTCACGCAGATCTCCAAGATGGAAGCTCCGTCAACGCAAGCAGCAGCAACCTGAGCGATAACACCTATTTTCAAAGGAAAGGCACCGTGGGAAGCGCAATTGAGTAACGTGGCACTATCTTAGACCGTTGCCCTGGCAGCCTTCCTGTCCTTTGGAGCAAACAGAGGCGCTCCCCAATCCATTGTGGCTGTCCATTGAGCAGCGGTTCTTACGGTTGGTGATATCGGCAGCAGCCTTGTACTTGGTGAGAACATCAGTGTTACTACAGAAGAGAGAAAAGATCAGCGTCAGCTCAAGGCCATGTAATCAGTTTTGTCGAGAAGGGGTCTACATTAAAAGAGGAATAAAGTTGAAGTTTGGCGTTTCTGCTAGTCATTGTTGAAAGCATGATTGCTCCTGGGAACATTAGGGAGACATGGTCCCGTGGGGTCCCAAGGTCCACGCTTTAGTCGAATCCAAGAGCATGCGAAGCGAGAAGAAAAAAAGGGAGGAAGAAGGCAGGGGACAAGAGAGAGGAGCTAGTCTTACGCGACGGTGAAGTCCTCAGTCTCCTGAGCTGCAACGGTCAGCTTCTTCTTGTCGGCGGTCTTGCTCATGGTGGGAGTATGATTGATGGGTGGGGGTGAAAGAGAGAGAAGATTCAAGAAAAAAAAAAAAAAAACAATAGAAACCTTGCAGGGATTCCCAGCCTGGTGCTGGCAGGCAGGCGAGGCGCCGTTTGTGTATGTGTTTTGTGTTCTCGGGCAATGGAGCAAAGGAGCTAGACACGCAGTCACGCGCTCGTAATCTTGTCACGGTATTCCTTTCATTCGTACCTGCTGCATCGCGCTTTGTTCTTTTTTATTGCGAATGCTGTAGTCTACAAACTAGCCGTCTTTTCGTCGATAAACGTACACGTACGGCGTCGCCATGTCATCCTCGCCCACATCCAATCGTGAGAAAAGACTCGAGGCGCTGATATCCCCTTTTCCCTCACTAGTACCTGGTCCGCTAACGTTCCCTGAAAACATCCGTGCCATTCCCTCTTCTGACACTGGCAGGACGCTCGAGTCGTTGTACTTGAGCCTAAGGGTTATTGGAGAACAATTTCAGTCAGTCAGCAACAGCTTCAGCATCAAGCAAGCTTGCTATCAAGCGGGCATGTTCATGTTCTTGGAGAATCTTACCAGTGATAAGTCTTCTTCTCCAAAGTAGTTTCACCTTCGCTATCCGTGATAGTTGTTTCAATCTCGGTTGTCTTCTTGATGTAGACATAATAATGCCCAGAGGTGATGACTCGACCTCGATGAATCAAAATAGCACATAGTTCTAGAACCAAAAAGAGGAGAGTTAGAGGAAGAGTTGGTAAAACCAACAATTGCAGACATTGATGAAAGGGACTGGTACCATAGCGTGGATCTGCTCCTTTATATGACTTTGACATCCACCTGGAAAAGTCCATTTCCTCCGTGCACGAAACCTCATTCTGCAACTTGACTGCACCTTCCTTAAAATTGTATCGCTGAAGTCGCAAAATCATGATCTTGGGTAATGAAGTGAAATAGTGATGAACGTGCGCATCCGCCTTTTGAGAACACTCGTCACAAAACCTCTGGTTGTCGTCCTTCATGTGCTCAGTCTTCATTGTCTCCGAGATGCCCCATTCTAGGTCCCGAATCATGGTTGGATTGTCATTGTCGATCTGGACAGTCAAATCGATCCCCCGATCTGAATGGGTCGAGACGGATGGGCACTGCTGACAATGGGCCACGGTTTGCGTCCCAACCAAAAAGAGGTCGTTGATGGGGTGCCATTCAGAATCATTTGCAGTGGACTCTTTTTCACTAAAATCGGCCCCCTGATTCTCCTGACACGCCTGCACTGCCTTGGTAACATCGTCAAACAAACTGATGACATAAGACAAAAACTCGGCTGCGTCCTGTTGATCCGAAGTATTGAAGAGCGAATCTCCTTGTCTAAGGATGAACAATAGGTTTAGCGCTCGATTAGTTCAATTACACTGTCACTGAGCTGAAGGCCTTTCATCAGATATTTCCATACCTGAGGCACGCAATGACATCCTTTGGATACGCAGTCATCTCGCTGGGGTCTCCTTCACCTTCCTCCTTCTGGTCCAAGGCACGCAAGACCTGCAAAATGTTTTCAAAGAGCAATCGTTGGTACTCTGAGATTTTGACAAGAGATCCCGTGCTAGACTCAACGGCCTCTATTTTGTCGCGGATAGAGAATAGCGTTTCCGTGCATCCGGGAATATTCCGAAATGTCTGAAGGACCGAGTTAAGATAGCAGGTATTGGAGTAATTCGACAGTCCTCCGGAAAGTAGTGACTTTGAGCGGGCAGTCATCTTCGGCTTCTTCTTCTCTGGCTCGCGAGGCTGGGTTGTCACTGGCCGAGCGAGCGACTTGGCAAACATGGACGTGATTGCTTTTTGATTGGGGTCAGGCTTTTCGTCTTCTTTAGGCCCTTCATCAGAATCCTCGTCAGAATTCCTGCTGTCATAGTCGGATCCAGATCCTTCCGAGTCAGAAAAGGCACTTCTTTTTTTCCGTGTCTTGCTTTTTGTTGGCACTGGCCTCTTGGGCTTGGGGAGAGGCACTTTCCTGTCGGGCCGGGAGGAGGTGTCGACGGCTGATTTCACTGAGCCAGGTGTTGACGATTTGGGAGTAAAGAAGCCTCGCATCATTTGGACTTGTGCCGTTTGATCCGCAGACTCTGGTTCTGTTTTTGGCGAACTTTCGTCCGATTCAGAGGACGAGATGTCAATAAGCGGTGTAACTTTCACGGCTTTCTTTCGTGGAGTCGGTTCATCATCTGAGGCATTATTAGATTGAGATGTAATGTCAGAAACACGGAAAAGTCTCCTCCTTGGTCGGGGAGAAGGAGCCGCCTCAGGTTCTGGATGTTGGGCCATCGAGGTATCGTCACCGTCCTTATCCGTTAATATCGGCTCTTCTGAAGTATCCAATAATGAAGCGTCTGGTGTAGAGCCCCTCTCGTTCGTGGTTGTCGGCCGAATCAAGTCGACTGTGCGGATCGCCTTCCCGCTCCCAGCTCTTCGTGGAGTAGGGTTTACATCCTCAGCAGTGTGGACCATGGACTCTTCGTTTGGTAAGACCTTCCGTACTACATTAGCGAGACCATTCTCTTTGGCATTCTCGGGTCCCTCCTTTCTGACAGCTTGCTTTACAGAAAAGAAATCTCGGACTGTTCGGACAGGAGCTGCTTTCTCGACCTTGGGTTCATTTGAGTTGAGACCATCGCCCTCGGATTTGGACCGTTTTGGCGCGGATGTTGTTGGCGCTAGGATGGCTTCTGATGGCTCGTCGCTCTGTTGGTGTGATACTGCGCCCTTGCTACTCTTGCCCTTGGTTGTACTTTTGGCGGAAGGTCCTTTTTTATCCTGTGCCGATTCTGACAATTGATCTGAGTTGTCGCTGTCCTTGGCGATTTTGACTTTGCTGTCCTTTGTCTGCGTGGGCTTTTTGGAGGGGCCAGGGGTCTTTGTCTTTGTTGTGCCAGCATCGCGGAAAGCCTCTGCATCGACCCCGCTCGAGACAGGATTGTCCACGATGGCACGGTTGATATCATCTGTAGCGATGGGGTGAAGGGGAAGCTGCGTTGCAGTCATGGCCGACAAGGGTGTTGTGGCGCGCTCTTTGGTGAAATAGTTCCTGAACGCAGTTTGATGGACGTCTGCCACCACTGGTGTCTTTTGTTTCTTCGCGGGAGGCGCCTCGCCCACCGATTGGCGTCTGGTAGCACCTTTTTTCAGGCGACTCTCCGCAGCCGAGTTTTCAGGGGCGGGCTGGTTTTCATCCTGTTCGTCCCCCAAGTCCGAGTCGATCCCATACCCGCTGAATCCGCCAGTCTTGATGGAGGAGCCTTTCCGTTTTTTGGAATCGGAGGGAAACTTTGCTGAGACTGTTGGAGAGGAATGCGCCAGGGTGCCATCGCTTCTCTTCATGCGATGGGCTATCTTCGTTGTTTCCACCTGTAACAGGAGAATGTTGTCGGGGGTTATTCTCTTGCTGTGGGGGCATGTACTGCAGGTTGCAAACAGAGGATTTTCATGCTCGAAGGGGTTACCATGACGGGAGCTGAGATCGCGCAATGGGGATGGCAGCGAAGAGATGCTATGCAGAGGAAAGAGAGGAGAGGGCGATGAGGAATCGAGAGGGGTGGGAGTCAAGGAAGGGGGGAAGAATGCACGTCGATGGCCCCCACTTTGCCAATGTCAGTGTTTTGGTGGCGATCGAGGGCAGACGCGCTTTTTGTTGTTGTCGATTTGAAGCCCCGCGTTATGTGTGATGAAGGTCAATATGTATTTACAAAAATGATATATGGGGGTATCGTACGGGCAAATGGTTCTACTGTACTCTACGACTCCATTTCTCTCTTCTTCTTCTTCCCCCTCTTCCCAATGATCTTCTTTTCTTTAGTTGCAGAAGCAGATGCCCTCCTGGCATCCCCAGCACGTCCAAGAGTGCACACCATAAGACTTGAGGACCAGGTTCACAATCGACAGCGTACCCTCGCCCAGCACGAATCCGGACGCGATAATAATCAAGAACACGCGTCCCAGCTTTGCATACCGCTGGCTCGGGTGCCTCTTGCAGTACCAATCCCATCCTACTGACACTGACCCTCCAATAAATCGCGCCAGGGTAAAGTTGGGCAGGTTGTACATGCCAATGGCGAACGCAATTCCTGAGGGTACGTAAGTCAACCATTTAGGTCGACTCTGCTCCTTTCCATGTTCCTTTCTGGCTGCTGCAACATCCGAATACACCGTCGTCAGGATCGTCAACCCTCCGAATAACGCTGAAAAGCCAATGATAAACGGTACGGTGTGTTCCGGCAATGAATGTCCATTCACCAGTCTGGCCAGGTCCAACCAGACTTTGGCTGTCGGTACCGCAAACTGAGGACCCGGCAACTCGTACGCAGATGAGTATAGCTTGTAGACTCCGGTGGAGATGAAAACCGATGCCAAGGATCCAATGAGCTGACCCCAGAACTGAGCCTTGGGGGAAGCACCCATCAAGTGACCGGTCTTGAGATCCTGCATCAAATCGCCCGCCTGCTGAGCGCCAGCCTCGGCGATGCCACCAGCAATCAGATTAGCGACAATACCCCCAGGGACGACTCCAGCAAACACAAACTGCGAAACTTTGCCGATACCGCTGACGGGATTGAGGTCCGTGGATCCTAAAGCGCGGACGCCCAGGACAGAGAGCAAAGAACCAAGAACTAGAGCGAGGATAGTGGCGTAAACTGGCATATGTTGATCATGGAAAACGACCCAGATAAGGACCAAACAAAGGAGGGAAGAAAGGATCAAGCCACAGACCCAAATTTTGAGAGGAACTAGTTGGTCGATTGGCGCATCCTCATCGTCATCTATGATGACATGGTGTGGTTCTTGGGATTCAATATGGCTATTGCCATCGATTAAACCGGAGGATGTTCCAGCCAAGGATGACTCAAGAAGTCTTCTCTGCTCAGCATGACGACTCAATCGAATCTTGTATCTCCTGTGAGCAATCAGTGACAGGACCACGACTCCCAAGAGAGAAACGATTGATTCCGCAATCATGACTCCAAGTGAAATCCAGAGGATCCATCCCCGTGCTCCATCCATTGAACTGGAGACTGGTCCAAGGACCCACTTGTTCAAAGTTGCCAAGGGGGATAAAATTCCCCATCCAACCACACAGCCCAGCAACATCGATGCCGTCGTTGGGAATCCCATGATGACGCCTTGTCCGATGTAGCTCAGTGAAGGTGTAAAGAACCATTGCCAGGTGGAGCCAAATGCAATGGTACCAAAGGAAAGCCAATCAAAGACGGGTATGGCCGCGATCATGGGCACAAAGTAGGACAGCACCGTGTACAAGCCAGAGAACGTGAACGAAAGCCCTAAAGCCAGCATGTTGATCCGCCAATTGTCTGCCTGCAAGAAGGACTCGTCCAGACTGAACTCGCCATCTTCGCCTCCGATTTCGATCCGACCTGACGAGTGACCGTCGTTGGAGATGAATTGATCCTCTTGGGTGCTGATCGGACTGGCATCTAAGGGTACCATCTGTCCCAGAGGTGGTGGTTGAGATGCCAGAATAGGGCTCTTCGATGTGCTCCGATAGTTCTTCTTCCTTCCTTGATCATGACGACCACTTACTGGCACGGTCTCGCCATCCGCATCGTTAACACTGCGCTGATCTTGACGTCCCCGTCTCCTTCTCACACCATCGCTTTCGTCAGCCATTGTCGTTGAAGCAACTTCAATACTGCGCACCAACGGCGCATTGTGCAAAACACCAATCATCTGTGCCGTCGCAGTGCCAGAGGGAAACGGAAGCTTTTCTCTGATAATGACCTGATGCCTCAATGGCACTGCAATAAAGACACCAAAGAACGCGATCGCCAAACACCACAAAATCATCTGAGTCGCCGTCAAGAACACGGGCCCCGATGGGTTATCTTCCTTGGTCATCATCTGCAGTGCCGGAATGATGCCGACGAATCCTGCTGCCAACGGCATAGTGCCTGTCGCGACGGCAATTGATTGCAGAACAATATTCTCAGCGGGACCAAAGGGGGTGCTCAGCCACGGTCCAGCGGCTTTAAAAATAGCAAAGCCGAGGAGGGAAGATTGAAGGGACATCATCGAGATCCAGCCCGTCTGCAGGCCAAAATACATATTGGTGAAGCAGAGCAGGGTGCCAATCCCGACACCAACACCGACGGCACGCCACTAAAAAACGCAAGAGGTAGAGACACAGAGGCGTCAGAAAAGCGTGGGTGTTTCTGGAATTCAATGTGCATGCTGTATTCTCGCTATCTACAGCAATTGAGAGTCAGGATGGCAAGGGAACTCACTGTAAAGTGTGGCAGGTTCTTGTGGCGATCTGTAGAGGGGATGTACGCTGTGGGTTGGTCTCCATTCTCATGAGATGGGACAGCAGTGTAGACTGCTGTCTGCATTATGAATGTGTTCCTGTCTCAAACGGTGGGAGAGTCGGAATGAATGACGAGACGAGCAAGAGCGCAAGCACAGAGAACGGAAAGCGGAGAGTGGAGACGAGAGTAGAAAGGGCAAGAGACAAGGACAAAGACTTCAATTGCTGTGAAAGGATAAGGAGAGGAAAAGAAGAAAAGACTGCACGCCGTGAGAAGACCCTTCAACGGCGCACAGAACCTTACTTGACAAACGATTTGTCATGCAGAGCGCAGTCACCAGAAAGGCACCATCTTTTTTATTGCTGTGTAGGAAAGAAGACCCGAGTTGTATTTTCGTAGACAACCGACGCCAGCGCCTCCGCCTCCATACCGTGCAGCGTCGCCATAACATGAAGTACTTGACCCATAGTGCATGGCTCATTGCGGCTCTTCACCATGCTGCCAAGCTCGAATCTCTCCTTTTTCTTTGCTGCAGGGCTATACATTGCCTGCTCCTCTGGAGTCATGCTGGCCAGGTGCTTGAAGGACGCGTGAGTAGGTCGAATATCGCACCACGGTCCGTCTGTCTCCAACATCAGTCTGTCCAGAGGGACACTTGCAGCCACCTTTAGATTCTCCTCGGTCTTCAGCGAGCTATTGTTTGTGCCGAAGAGTATTGTTTTGCTTAGCTGCAAGTTTTTGCTGACAGATCGCGCTCGATAAAAGAGTCGTTCGGCAGGCATTGATTGTATAATACTCCACTCTTACCAGCCATTAATACCAATATATAAACCTAGATCCAAATAGGTCTGCATCTCCTCCAGGGTTCCGGTAAAAGAGTGGACAACTCCGTTTGTAAATCGAGAACGGTTCCTGGTGATGAGGGTCGCAAAATCCGAGCCAGTATTTCGGTCGTGAAGGAACATGGGGAGATGAGATTCTTCCGCCAGTTCAAATTGGCGTTCAAAATACCTTTTCTGCGTCTCCTTGGGGCAGAAATGCAAACGATCATAATCTGAAGCAAATTGTTGGCAAATGTTGGTTAACCTTGAGAGTGTCTCTTTGTGTTTTTTCACACCCGAAATTCTTACCAAGCCCGCACTCTCCAATAGCGACGATCTTTCCCTTGGCCGATGGATTCGCAAGCATTTCTCTAAGCTCATCGAGATATCCTTCTGGTCCTCCTTTATGGCTTTCAAACTCTGAGCAACGAGTTGGATGGCAGCCCACGGTCATGAACAGGTTGCCTGTAGAAAGAGAAAGCGAAAGTTTGAAACTGAATGAGCAACTGACAATTGACGGTCGCTCTTGAACTGCCAAAAATTCCATACCATGGTCCTTGACGATATCCAGTGCCGAATGGCAGTCGTCCATATTTCCAGCAGTGACAATCATTCGATCAACTCCTGCACGAGAAGCTCGAAGCAAGACCTGTTCAAGGTCATCTAGAAATTGGAAAGATGAGAATTATTGGACAAGTCCAGATATTGTGATTTCGATGTCAAGATCAGTCGCTTCAACGCTGAGGCGGTCCGTACCTGCGTGGGTCTGTTTGCCATGGTAGTTCCCACTGAACATGGGGTCCGTCAGGTTGATGCCGATGTCTAGCAGAGTCGAGATGCGCAATTTGGTGAGCTGCGATTCGATTACATTTCTCCGAGAAGAAAGTCATTCAATTACCAATGAGCCTTGGTGCCATGGTGCTATTTCGTGTCCTTGGAAGAAGAGGCAGAGTTGAGATGCAAGCGTTCAGCCTGGAGGAAAGAGGACGGAGACTCATTGCTTGTTTGGGCTATGTGTCCAGCAGTAGACTTCTTGAGTAAATTATTGGAGGCTCATTTTATTTGTTTAATAATTCCAGTGCCTGCTACTGCCAACTAGTCACAGCTGATATTGCACAAACAACTAGTTTTTATCACGGAAAACTAGTCGGAAAACTAGTCGTTTCACATAGTTTGAATAGTTGGCTGACTAGTTAATAAACTGAGCACAAACCAGTTGCGACTGGTCGAGCTTGGTCGATGCTCACAGATTTATTTCTTCTCACTCACAAAACAACCAGTTGCGACCGGTTGCGAAACTGAGTACAAACTGGTCACAACTGGTCGAGCTTGGTCGAATGCTCACAGATTTATTTTCTTCCCACTCACAGAACAACCAGTTGCGACCGGTTGGCAAGCTGGGAAGAAACTAGTTGCTACTAGTCGAGATTGTTGGGCGAACTGCATGTACGCCCGCAGGTTTGATTGTCTTCAAACTCAGAACTCGTCGAGGCAACCAGTTGCTGCTAGTTGGAAAACTGGGAACAACTGGTTGCAACCGGTCACCAAATTGCATGCACGTCCGCAGATGATTTCCAAAATCTTTTGTTGGTTAAAATATTGCCAGATAAGCTGAATAGTCTCTCGCTGGCAGCCGATGATGCTTGGATACTGAGAAATACTCTCGCAAGGAGGGCCAGAACAGGGATACTTCTTTGATGAAGCCTCCACCAGATTTCTGGCCTGGCGTTATCCTCGGCTTGAACGGGATAACTCTCCGCGAGGTCCATGTACACGTCAAAATCACGATCGAGTCGACTCAAAAGATCATCCAGCTTGGCGGGAGGTCCTTTGGGGTCGGGACGTAAGACTATCCCAGAGTTAGCCAAGGTCGTGATTTCTTTCTTTAGAAGACCTTTGACTTTGCTTAGAAGCTCAGTAGGGGCATGACTATCCTCAGACATGAAAAGAGTATCACGGGTGTTCGATGGATGTAGAAACGTTGCGACCAGGACATCATCTCGAATTGAGTCGGTCTTGAAGGTAGCCTGGATTTTGTCAATGAAGAGAGTTCGTAGGCGGGTTGCCAAAGCATTCCCCAAGGGTCGGTCATCTTGAACGATTGCTCGCACCATAGGATAGAACAGAGAGATAGCCGGACTACTCGAAGACATATCATTTGTGAAATTGGCGGAGCAAGTCAGTACGTCAAGACACGCGGTAAGATCCACGATTTCCTGTGCAGACAGAAAGGAGTGACCGTCGTCTTTCCAAAACTTCTTTTGATCCTTGTCTGCGGTTGGTGCGGTGCATGTCTCCGTCATTTTTTCGATAGCATCGTTAAGCTCAAGAATCCGCTTCCCCATGATGATTTTTGAACTCCATCTTGTATCCGTGTAGGACAAGACCTCTAGACCCCCTTTTCCTATATCTTTTCGTGCCTCCTGGAGATATTTGTTTCCAACAATCTTTTTAAGGACGCTGACCAACTTCTCCACCCGGTCGAACAAGTGATTCACTTCCTGAATTCCTGCAACAGTCTTCTTCATAACATTCTGCATTAGATGAGCAGCGCAGGGCAGCCAAGATTGGATCCCCTCCTCCTCCGCCAGCAGAATATGATTCGTCGACTTCATATTAGCAGCACTGTCTGTGGTGCTAGCAAACGCTCGTCCGTCCAGATCGAATTCTTTCAGAGTGCGAACTGCAGTTGATCATGAATACAACCAAAAGTAAGCGACATTTCTAAGCAAAAGTGCAGTTGTACAGCGCAAGATGGACTTGGACTTACTTAGTTGACTGCTAATGACCTGAGCTGTACTTTTTGCCGTGTACTCAACAAATCCGATAACTGTGGTACGTGGTGTAAAATCCTCGTCAATGTGATGGAATGTGATGCCGTTAAACTTGCGGCGGCCATGAGTCCAGCCATCAAAGGTCAATGACCCTTTAATAACGTCGGTCTTGAACATCGCTCGTAGCACAGAGAGGGAATTATGGTAGAGCGAGACCTGGGCATTACTCACCGCAACTTCGCCGGGGAGACTGAAATCGATGCCATGGGCTGCAAAGAGCTCGGCAACCATTGAACACTGTAGAAACGTAAACGGTAGGGTCCTGATGGACAGATGAAGAGCAACGATATCAACAATCTCTCGCTTGAACTCTTTTGTCTCGTATGATTTGTGCTGCTTAGGTTGAAACCGCACCGACTTTTTCGCCAATGCCATCCTTGTTTTCGAGGAGTTGAACACCGAAGGACCATAAGCATGTGACGCCTCGTTCCTGGTGCTGTCGCTGCCGGCTGTCGACGACATAGTTCCCACAATTTCTACGTGGTAAGTAGGTGAAAACAATCAGTCTCTGAGAGAAGAGCCACCACAGCTTGTAAACAATAATAAGTCTATAGCACTTACCTTGATTCGCATGTCTTTCTTGTTCATTGCGATAGCGCTTCAAGGCAGCAAACATCTCAACATGGCTTTCAGCATGCCTCGACCGTGCATTAGTACCAGTGTTTTCTGTCCCATATGTCCAATCGCAAGAAGGGACCTGACACATCCAAAGCTCGTGGACTCCAGCTCTGGAGATGAAATGTTGATGAAGAGCTGTTGATGAATGCTGGGGATCGATTTCTCGAATCGGTATAGCAGCAAGGTATAGATCGGCAAGTCCACAGGCAAGAACAGGAGGTAGTTTTCCTAAGCGTTCACCGTAGTAGGCTGACAGTGGCTTTGCTGGGTCACTGGAGTCAGGCTGTGTTATGGTGGAGGGAAGAGAAAGGGCATCCTCAGTCGCCGACGACTGACGAGAAAGGGTGGGCAGATCTCGAAACTGATCTGACGGCTGCTGATTATCCATTTGCCGTTGACGAGCTCGCTTTTGTTGCTGATCCTTAATTAGATCTCGTTGTCTTTTTTGATGTTGCAACAACAGTACACATTTCTCTTGTTCCTGTTGCTGATGTTTCTGTGAATGAGTTGCCTGCCCTGACATTTCCATGTTGTGTATAATTGACTGTGTTTGAAGTGGCAAGACCGAATACTGTTGTTGTTGTTGTTGTTGTTGTTGTTGTTGTTGTTGTTGTTGCTGGAGATGTTGAGGTTGTTGAAGATAGGGTGGGCTCATGGGAGGCCGACTGATCGCTCCTAATCTCCTCTGCTGTTGTCGATATTGCGATGGAGAAGGATGCTGCTGGTGCTGAAAAGAAGGCTGCTTCTGCTGCCTCCGAAAAGAAAACTGGTCCAATTGGCTCAAGCTCGATTGTTGGTACTGCTGTCCGACCTGGGCCCGCGGCTGCATCTGTTGTTGCTGTTGTTGCCATCGATTGAATTTTTCAAGCTCTTCAAAGGTAACGGTAGTGTGTGGAGGAGAAGAAAGGCTGAACTCATCGGCGCTGGTTGACTGAAAAGGATTATCGAACTCGTGGCTTGAGGACTGGGCAAGATAATCTTCAGGATCATCAGCGGAAAAATCGAGTGTAGGGTGGGGTAGCGCTGGGCGGCGGTGAGAAGGACTGAATGGAATGGGTCGTAGCGGAGTAGAATGGGGATTGGAACTAGCTGCGGGGGGAGGAGTGGAGAGAATAGGCTCAATGCCGTCATCTTCATGGCCAGAAGTTCCACCTTGATAGTCGTCATCAAGGTCATCATCCAAGATCGTTGATCTTCGAACCATGTCGTCGAGTGCAAGGTCAGGGAAAGGGAAGGGGATGAGAGGGAACGTTGGGGGAATAGCCATGGAGGCTCGAAACCCTGTGTTTTTATAGAAAACAGCTTGCATTGGCAACAAAAAAAAAGAAAGAAATCATCTGCAGACGTACATGCAATTTGGTGACCGGTTGCAACCAGTTGTTCCCAGTTTTCCAACTAGCAGCAACTGGTTGCCTCGACGAGTTCTGAGTTTGAAGACAATCAAACCTGCGGGCGTACATGCAGTTCGCCCAACAATCTCGACTAGTAGCAACTAGTTTCTTCCCAGCTTGCCAACCGGTCGCAACTGGTTGTTCTGTGAGTGGGAAGAAAATAAATCTGTGAGCATTCGACCAAGCTCGACCAGTTGTGACCAGTTTGTACTCAGTTTCGCAACCGGTCGCAACTGGTTGTTTTGTGAGTGAGAAGAAATAAATCTGTGAGCATCGACCAAGCTCGACCAGTCGCAACTGGTTTGTGCTCAGTTTATTAACTAGTCAGCCAACTATTCAAACTATGTGAAACGACTAGTTTTCCGACTAGTTTTCCGTGATAAAAACTAGTTGTTTGTGCAACATCAGCTGTGACTAGTTGGCAGTAGCAGGCACTGAATAATTCCTCTGACTCTGGTGGAAGTCTGTCGAGTGTTTGGATGCCCGCTCGTCGAACCGGGTTTCTTTCATAGAGATCAGCCCTTTCCTTTTGTGCTTGCAGATGAAAGTGGTTCTTCGTTATACCTTGACTTCTCCTTCTCTTTCCGCTGATAGCAATGGGTCTTCTCCTTCCGCTGTCTCTGATGGAGGTCAGCCTTCTCAGTATTCCTTCAGGGTCAGGTCCCTCGCCCTCCAATTGACGCTGAAAGAGGTCATCTTTTCGCTTGCTCTCTCTCATATAAATCCCATCTTCTTCTCTTTCCTGTTTGTCATATAAGCTTTCGTCCTCCTCCTGTCTCTGATCGAGGCCACTTCGTACCATTTGTTGTTGCTGATAGAGATCATCCCTTTCCTGTTCATGTGCCTGAAAGAGCTCATCTTCTTTATGGAGTCTTTCATTGAGGACTTCACTTCCCATGTCCAGTTTCCGACAGAAGTCATCCTCCTCCAGCTTCGGTTTATGATTGAAGTTGTCCAAATATCGGTCCTGTTTCCGGAAGAAGTCAGCATCCTTCTTTTTCAGCTCCCGGTACAAACCTTCCCAGTCCTTTTGAGCCAACGCCACCAGAACTGTTTCGTTACGGTCATGGGGTTGACTGGAGCTATCTTCTCCAACCTTTCTTCCTGAGGAGTTAACCTCTATGGTTCAAATGACGGGGAAATATCCCAGATTCGAGCTCATGTGCAGAGCGATGTGCCAAAGAGAAAAAGTCATTACCTGCTTCTTTGAATTTGTCATCACTTGTCGGCTCCTTGCGAACTTGATTTAGATCCTTGTCGTGTTCATTTGTTTTCTGACGCTTATATGATAATGTGGTGGATGACGGCGTATCGAATGCGTTATTAGAAGAATGATCGAACGGCCCTCTAAATAAGCCTCGTATAGACGCTTGTAAGGTGGGCAGAGGTTGGTTTGCTCCTGCAAATCTTTGTCGCCAGCATTCATGGAGTTCAAGCTTAATGCCTGAAAAAAGATGCCTCTGATGAAGCACATCTTTGAATCCACTTGCTTTGCCGACCAGTTGATGCTGTGCTTCCCTGTATATATCCGTGTCAATGTCGTTGCAGAGTTTCCGATATGAATGGAGGCTGTGAAAGGAAAGAAGTCGTTCCGGAATACTCATCGTTTCCATGATCGTGATCACTCCTGGGTGTTGCCAAAATGCTGTCCCGCCTTCAGTAGGAAGCGCAATCCAATCTTCGTCGAGCACCTTTCCTGAACTACGTGTCTCCTCGGTATCGGAGGCATCATCGGAATTTTCGAAATCCTCCTATTCGTCCGAGAGTTCGCTGTGTGGAACTAATTCTGCTTGTTCGTGGTACGGTTGAGGCATTGCATGTCCGCTTTTTCTTTTGAATGGTGCAAATGTCATGATGCTGGAACCCCTTGGACTCTCTTGGACGCGATGAAGTTGAATGGATTGGAGGGAATGCCTCAAGCAAAGGAGGTGACCCACTTGAGGGGCGAAAAGACGACTTTGCGCGGGCAACTGTCCGACTTTGTTATCTTCTGCTGGTGCTCCAATAGCGCTCGCGCTCCAGGCCCTTTTTTCTCCCTGCAGGCCCTCTTTTCTCCCTCCGATAGAGGAGGCCGGCCAGTCAGCCAGCTATCTCCAGGGACAAGGTTGCAAATGGCGATGGCGGAACCAACCTTTGCTATCCAAACTGGGGACTTTGCTGCCACGAGAACAGCCTGCTTTGGAGCGGAGATTTTTGTTTTGATTTCAAAACTCCTCTCCACCATGGTTGCTCCACCCAACGACCCACCCGTTTGCTGGAAAAGGCTCGAGAAAGAGTACGTGCGGCCAAGTCTTCATAATTCTTCCAAAGAATGGCGTCTTTTAAACTCTTTTTGGGGGGAGAGGATGGGCAGGTGGATACAGTAGCTCTTCATCTTGCTTTCTCGTTTGTTTGCTCCTTGCCAAAAGCTACATAGCCAAAAGACCAAAGACTCTTGCTCCGTTGTCAGGTCCGATCACGCAACCAGCTGCTCGACACAGAGAAGAGAAGCATCCGAAAATGGGTCCGATCGAGGGTTCGTTTGTGTCTTTTAAGGTTCGTCAATCTTGGTCGCCATGTGCATGTCCGCAAGCTCATAAATAGTGTCAATTTTTTTTTTCCTCTTTTTCTTTCTTCTTCTCCTCGGTGCCCCTCTTCTTTCACTCATCCCTCCCGCTTTCCTCGCGCTCGCTGTCTTTGACTCCTCCTCCTTCTCCAACGTCTGGGTAACCGTCAACTGCCCATCCCTCCTCTTCTCCCTTCTCCCTTCCTTCTCCACTTCAACAACATACCCCCGACCCGTCACCATGACTGACTACGTCGACCCCGGGAAGCAAGAGTTCAACGACGACAAGGTTGATGACAGCCAGATTGCCAACAACCTGTCCCGTGAAGACCAAGAGTATGGTACCGTCAAGCGTGACCTGAAGTCGAGACACTTGCAAATGATTGCCATCGGAGGTACCATTGGTACAGGCATCTTCCTTTCGTCCGGAGGCTCGGTCGCTGCGGCCGGTCCTCTCGGTGCTTTGATCTCATATACTATTGTTGGTAAGACCCCATGTCCAAGGATAAGGGCTGTACAGGAGGTCCAATCTTGATATCTGTAGCATTCTCACACTCTTCTGCTGTCTTTGATCTATAGGAGTCATGGTCTACTTCATTTGTACAAGTAAGGATCATTCCCACGCACGCAATACCTTGCCACGGACACACGGACAATGATGCGATGTCGAAAAAGAATCATGTGTTAACTTGAGTTCTTTTTTGTTTTGTCTTGCAAATAGGTCTGGGTGAAATGTCGGCATACCTCCCTTTACCTGGTGCGTTCACGACCTTTGGCTCTCGATTTGTTGACCCAGCTTTGGGATTCGGCTTGGGTGCTGGTTATGCTTTCCAGTGGATCATCAGCGTCACGATTGAGGTCACATCTGCAGGAATGATTCTCCAGTACTGGTGGCCCAACTTGCAAATGTGGATCCCTGCGCTTGTTTTTATCGTCTTGCTCGTCGGTATCACTCTGTAAGTTTGCCATGAAGTCAAAATTGGATTGGATGACACGCGGGAGGGCTTTGTCCAGGCTGGCAGCTTAGTTTTTCAAACACACACTCACATTCTCCTAACGCCATTCTCTGACTTTTTTTGATTTGTGTGACCCCTGTAGTTTGGGAGTGAAGGCCTTTGGAGAACTGGAATATTGGCTGGCAATGATCAAAGTCTTGACTTGTGTTATCTTCATCATTGTTGGTATCCTTGTCGACACTGGAGCCGTAGGTGGAGAATATATCGGTGGACGCAATTGGCACATTGACCAGGCCCCAATTGTCGGAACAACCGCAAAAGAGAGGACTGTCAACATTTTCACGACCTGCGTCTGGGCGTTCTTCAGTTTCGGAGGCACTGAGCTGGTCGGTATTACAGCAGGAGAGTCTGCCAACCCTGGCAAGGCCGTTCCCAAGGCCATGCGTCAAACCTTCTGGCGTATTCTTCTCTTCTACATTCTCTCGATCATGGTCATTGGCTTGGTTATTCCTTGGACCGACCCCAACTTGCTGAACTCTGCCAATGCCAGTGTGAACCAGGCTGCACCAGTGGCTCCCTTCACCATCGTGTTCCAGATGGCCAAGCTTCCCGGTGCGGCTCACGCTATCAACGCTGTCCTTTTGACCGCTGTCTTGTCTGCAGGTCAAAGTTCTTTCTATGCCTCCACTAGAACCTTGATGGCCATGGGTCGTGAGGGCAAGATGCCTGCTGTCTTTGGTCGTGTGAACGGACGTGGTGTTCCTTTGTACGCCCTTGCCTTTGTCACCCTTATTTCATGTATTGCCTTTGTTGCTGATGTAAGTATTCTTTTTCTTTTGGATATTGAAGTCGGCTCCATCCAAGCTACGCATTTTGATCTAACCATGACTTTTATCTCTTGCCAACGTGTCTAGATTGTTGGATCTGGCGTTGTGTTCACCTGGTTGGTCAACTTGACCGGCATGTCGGCTCTTTTGACCTGGATGTCCATCTCCTTCATTCATCTTCGTTTCCGTGCCGCTTTGAAGGCCCAGGGTCGCCCTCTGTCCGATCTCCCCTACGTTGCGCCCCTGTTCCCTTACAGCTGTTACATTTCGATTTTGTTGGCGTTGATGATTGTATTCTTGGAGGGATACCAGGCTGTTACCGCAGAGCCCTTCGATGCCGAGGGCATCGTTGCTGTGTTTGTGGGAGCACCAGTGTTCTTTCTGTCGATTATCATCTGGAAGTTTTACCACAAAACAAAGTTGGTTCCTCTGCTCGAGGTCGACCTGGACTCGGGTCGTCCCACAATCGTTCGTGGTATTGCCAAGACGACGACGACAGAGGCTGAGGACAACGCGCCATGGTGGAAGAAGGCAACCCGTCGTGTCGTCCACTACATTGCCTAGTCTGCATCTATACTCCTATTATCTTTATCGCCACCTCTACCACTACCTGTATTATCCTAATAATGAATAAACGTTGAAGCGCTGCATAGCGAATTTTCTTTCTCCGCTTTGCAAGTCGGGAAGGGCAAAGCAGTTGCTGAGGTACGCCACCAAATTGAAACACTCTCCGCGAGTCCTCTGCAGCCAATCACCGGCCTGTTTTGCAAATTAAGCGCGCACATGCGGAAAATCCTTGCAGCAGGCCAAGAGGGACAGAGAGAGAGAGAGGAAGAGAGGAAGCAAAGGATGGAGGAAAGCAAGGGTGGTCGGGTCTGTCATCAGGTGAATTGCTTCTCTGGCAACAATGGAATCAAACGAGTAGATTTAAGAAGGGATGCACTGCATCCTCCCCTCCCATTCACTTGCTCTGCGCTGCTCTGTTTTGCCGAAGGGCGATGCAATTGTACGTTCCGTTGGACTGCGCTTTCTTTCTTTTTTTTTTTTTTCTGTTGCCCTTTTTAGCGCGTTCATAAACCCAACACTTTTTCCCTCCTTTTCTTGATCTGTCCTCACCTTGTCAACCTCTTCTCCCTTGCCCGTCTCCTCCCCCGTCCCCGAATCAGCCTCCATCTTACTGCTAATGGACCCGGCGCCTCCTCTTCCTTCGCCGCACAGCCATCACCAGGCCGAGCTGCTGGTCCCACTCGGTCTCTTGGCCTTCTCGCTCCTCTCGGGACTTTACAGGTGCACAGATGCGAACAGACCAGCTGACGCAACAACCACCTCCTTCCCACAAACACTTTAGTGTTGCGCCGCTGAATGGATTGGACCCTGCCAAACTGACATGATCTTGTGTTTTGCTTTATTGTAGATTCTTCTTTGTGGTTCGAGTAAACGCCCATTATCAACCCCTCCTCGCCTCCGGTTCTCAGGAGGATGACGATCATACTCCTCGTCGACCCAAGGCCACTCGACTCGGCCAAACCATTTTCGTACTGAATCATGTCATCCTCCTCTCCTTTGTCGCAACGCTGGCTGCCGTCTGCTTGCGTTCCATTATCGACAAGGTCTGGTCTGGCACCTTCATGGTCCTTTACAATGTGATCTCAATTGTAGCTTTTAGCTCAAACCTGGCTCTGATGCTCATGGAGGTCCACAAGGGTGGCCAGTGGAGCTGGGCCAATTATATCTTTTGGTGGCTGGCTCTTGCAGGAGAGTCCTTCCTCGCATGGCATCATCTTGACCGAGTGATTGTCCCTTCTCTCAATGGTAAAATTCTTGTAGATTTCTTTTCTTTCTTTCCTTCTTTCCTTCTTTCCTCCTTTCTTTTGCCACTCGGAACCTGCTGCCAATTGATGAGGCAGGGGGGCGCAGTGTGAGCAAGGTTCTTTCCGAGCCCTTGTGCTACCACTGTTGAGCGTTTGTTCCTGCAGCTGACTCTTTGGATAACCTTTTTTGAAAGAAAAAGAAAAACTTTGCATGATATGTATTGAAGTTCATCCGCGTGGTCTATCATTGCTTAATTTAGGCATCACCGCGCCTGAGGAACGCCACGACCTGCTCTTTGACCATGCTTTGATGGGTCTCTTTGGGCTCCGTTACATTCTCTTGTGGACGGTAGCAATTCTTGGACTTGTCCATTGGAGCAAGGAAGGCAAGGAAGACGATCTTGAAGCTCTTGGGGCGTTGGATGAGCCCGCATCTTCTTCTTCTGCTGCGCCCGCCATCGCTTCCGCCACCTCTACAACTTGCAAAGGAACTTATGGAACATTCAAAGATATTTGGGCCAAGCCCGATCCCAAGAAGGCCACCTCGGGTATGATGGCGTCCTCGGATGCAGAAATCCAGAAGAAGGTGGATGTGGAAATGCAAGAGCGTGCTAGTGCGTTCAAGGACTTTTGGCCAAAGATCAGGCGTCTCTTGCCGTTTGTGCTGCCAAGGAACGACCGTTGGGTCCAATTCATGATCTTTCTCACGTTTTTCTTTATCGGCTGCGGTCGTGTCATCAACGTAATGGTGCCGTTGCAGACGGGTAGGATTGTCCGGGAGTTGGAGGCCCGCGAATTCAATGTCTCGAGTGTCCTCCTCTATGTCCTTTACCGGTACCTCCAAGGCTCTAGTGGTATTATGAGTGTGGCCAGCAAATGGGCTTGGATCCCCATCGAGCAGTACAGTAACAGTTCATTGACCATCAGCTTCTTTGAGCATGTTCACAACCTTTCGCTTCAGTTCCATCTGAACCGAAAGACGGGAGAACTCCTTCGAATTCTGGATAGAGGTACGAGCTCGATCGTGTCCCTTCTGAGCACGGTACTCTTCCAGTTGGTGCCAGTGGTGGCAGATGTATCGATTGCAGTCTTCATCTTTTGTTACAACTGGTCATGGAAGTACGGCCTGATCGTCTTCACGTCGGTTGGATCCTATATCGTGGTGACGGTGGTGGTGACAGAGTGGCGAACACGCTTCCGAAGGGCCATGATCTCATTCGACAATGATGCGCGGACAAAGGCTGTGGACAGCTTGCTGAACTTTGAGACGGTCAAGTACTATTCGAACGAAGGATTTGAGATTGCAAGATACAGGGAGGCCATCAGGAAGTATATGATTGCAGACTACAAGAGTCAGATTACGTACCATTTGCTTATCCTGTGCCAGTCCTTTGTGATCACCATGGGCATGCTGGCCGGATGTCTCCTTGTGGCGTACGAGATCTCGATTGGGGAGCGCGGCGTGGACGCGTTTGTCCAGTTCATTGTGTATCTGGCCCAGCTTTACATGCCTGTAAGTACCTTTGCTAGCTTTACTCCTCTCTGCTATGCTTCAATGTCACTTACTATTCTCTTTCTCTGGATTTGTTTTAGCTGAACTGGTTTGGTTCATATTACAGGATGCTTCAACAAAACTTTGTGGACATGGAAAAGATGATCAAGCTTATGGATCAGAACCAGAGTGTCAAGGATATCCCCAACGCGGGCCATTTGAACGTCACCTCGGGCGAGGTTGTCTTTGAGGATGTCTGCTTCCAATACGACGCCCGTCAGAAGGGTCTGCAGAATTTGAGTTTCAGGGTCCCTAAGGGCAAGACCGTCGCTCTCGTTGGTCCTACGGGCTCGGGCAAATCCACTATTCTTCGACTACTCTTCCGATTTTATGATGTGACCTCAGGAAAGATCTATATTGATGGCCAGGACATCTCGACAAAGACGCAGGCCAGTCTTCGAGAGCAGATCGGTGTGGTGCCCCAGGATTGTGTCTTGTTCAATGACTCGATTTTTTACAACATCAACTATGGACGGATCAATGCCACCCAGGAAGAAGTCGAAGAGGCCGCTATGGCGGCACAGATCCATGAAAAGATCAAGGATTTCCCAGATGGATACGAAACCAAGGTCGGAGAGCGTGGCTTACGACTGTCTGGAGGAGAGAAACAACGTGTGGCGATTGCAAGAACGATCCTGAAGAACCCCCCGATCGTTCTATTGGACGAGGCCACCTCGGCTTTGGACAGCTCGACCGAGAGTCAAATCCAGGCAGCCTTGGCAAGAATGACAGAGAACCGGACGACGCTCGTAGTCGCTCATCGATTGAGTACCATTGTGAACGCGGATTTGATCTTGTGTATCAAGGACGGAGTCGTTGTTGAGCAAGGAACCCATCAGGAGTTGGTAGAAAGGGCGCTTCAGAATAACGGACAAGGTACTGGATCTGCTTTTTTGTTGATTGGATTGCTACACACCCATGTCTATGAAACTAATTTGCTTCATTTTTTTTTCTCCTCCAGGTGTTTACTACGAAATGTGGAAACAGCAGATCACGGAAGAACATGGCGACGACTCTACCACGGTGGATGGCCACTCGGACACTGATTCAAAGGGAAAAGGAAAAACAAAGGGCAAAGGCCGCAAGATTGAGGAAGAAGATATCGCGGGCTTTACTCTTAGTGTGACCGCCGAAGAGGTATCGCCAGCCCCATCGGCTGCAGACGCGACAGAGCTTACCCAAGTAGTGGTGGAAGAAGGACAAAAGAATGTGCCATCGGCACAGGATTCGCCCATTCAGCAGTCTTCCTCAGCTGTGGATTCACCCTCAAGCAAGAGCCGCAAGAAAAAGTCCAACAAGAAAAAGTAAATCACAAGCAATACCAGCCAGTCAAAGAAATAAAAACCACAGAGTAGTTTCAACAGTTGAAAGTCAAAGTCGAAGGATGTATGGATATTATATTGATGCAATGGGTATGAAGAATGATTATCGTCTAGCAAGGGCAGCCCGTTTCTGGCGTTCACTCATTACTACACTCAGCACGCAGCTCATGGCACAGGCACTGAATGAGACCACCAGGGCCCAGCGGAAACAACCGTGTCCCTTGCACACCTGCGTCTCTCCGTCCACCACAGGTCGAGCAGCATCCATCACTACTCCAAAGATCAAGTTGAACAGCATGCCTCCAATGGCCGATCCCCAAGAAAGCCAGCCCCTAGAAAATACAAGATTGAAAGAATGATCCCCTTGTTAAAAAAACCTCTTGCAGTATTGTGGTAGCTTTTTTTTTTTTTTTTTTGCCGCGTAAAAATAGACGACTTCCTTACCAGTTCTGTCCACAAGTTTCTTCACCCCATAGTTCAGCCACAATGATGCCAGCAACGCCAAAGAATCCACCATAGGCCAGACCTGTCAAGATCGAGCAAAGATAGAGCCAATGCAACGGTGCAAACATGCCCACGAGCTGGGCCAGGCCCATACAAGCCGTCGCGACAGGAAGCACAATGATGCGTTGGGCGCCGTACCGATGAATCGCCACATCCGACCCAAATGCTGCCAGAATCCGTCCCGCATAACTGGAAAGACTAATGAAAGCCACATGTTTTGCGTGAATCGACGCCACATCGTCCGTTGAGTTCTCCCCAGCGGCCACAGCGTCGACCATGGCCGAGATCGAGTTGATGATCATCAATCCTGTACCAGCCAGGCAGAGCATGACCACAAAGAAAGACTGGGCATCCCGATCCAGAAAAAAAGCCTTGCCGCTGATAGATTCCACTTCATGGGCCTTGTAAAGATTCTGGGTTGGTCCTGTACCGTCGGCAAGGTCCTCTGTCAGGGTGTCGTCTCGAAGCAAAGGCGTATCCTCTTGCGCCTCTCTCACTTGGGACGGTATATCATGATGCACTGCCGGCGACGCTACACTCGATGGCGCAATTGTTCCGTCATCCTCAGTTGCATTCTCCAGATCCTCGTCCTGCACTTCACTAACGGGTTGAGGCCAGATGTTGAGTCCGAAAACCGAAAGAGCATTGATGAATCCACCAGACATGCCCAAAAATAGAAGGAAGCGGATCGTGTCCAGCTCTTGTTGCTTCCCCGCCTTTGGCTTGAGCCCATCGTCATCAGAAGGCGGCGTGCTCATCATAAAGAACCCTTGCGCCAAAAGAGTCAAGACTGCAGCAGAGAGTCCAAAGAAGCTGACCGGGATGCCTATTCCATAATTCAACCGGGTTAACACAAATAAACAGTGTTGGGGTGAGTTTTTTCTACGTGGCTCCAAAGCCTGAAAGAAAGGGGAGGGAAGAAGGAGATGTGGACATTGATCACCTACCTAGGGCAATTCCGCGAGCTCTCTTAAAGTTCTTTGTCAAAGAGGTGAACGCAGCCATGTAACTGGCACTACTGCCCATGCCGGCCAAGAAGAGGAAGGAGGCTATGAGGAGGAAGTGGGTCGGCGGTTGGCCATGCCCGACATTGTCCAATCCACGGCTATATCCGGCAGAGAGGAGGCAGTAACCGAGGCCAAGGAGGAGCGCAGCCACGAAGGAGGTGGGGCGGGGGCCGAGGCGATCGGCCATCAGCCCACTGACAGGTCCTACGCCGTACAGACCAATGTCACCGATCACGGCAATCATACTGGTCTGGGTCTGGGAGTATCCAAGTCGGGAGGTGAAGGAGGGGGCATAAAGCGCAAAGACATAGAGCGAGCCTGAGGCCAGCATGTTGAGACAACCCAAGGTGAAGGAGACCGCAAGCAGGTACGGTCTCCATTGTGACGAGAACGTCTGGGAGCTGTGAGTTGTGGACATGGGAGGAAAGGTATACGGCTGGGCTCTGGGAGTGAGTCCAGTAGCCGAAAGGGAGACAGAGAGAGAGAGAGAGAGAGAGAGAGAGAGAGGAGGAAGAGTGGTGAGAAAGTGAAGAGAAACGGAAGGAAGAAGGAAGGAAGGAATGTCAAGAGATTAAGACCCTGCGCTATGCTTTATTGCTTGTGACCACAGAGACTGAGACTGACAAACATGCCTTGCTTCCTTCCCTTCCCGCCATTCCTTCCTCTTGCCCTTCTACTTTCCATTACTCTGCACTTTGATTCTTCTTTCTGTCCTTCCTTCCTTCCTTCATTCGTTGCAATGTCCAATCCCGCTCCTTCCTGGCCAGAGCTGGAATCCTCATCATCCACTGCTCCACAGTGGACGCTGCGTTCAGAGTCAGAACTCCATGTCGAGCGCCTTGGTACTCATCCTGCATGCATTCATTGAGTTACCCATCTTGGAACAAGAACGTATTCTCACCCTGTCCACACCTCCCTCCTTTTTTCGGACCCCACACAGAAGCGAAATTAGCGAGCGTTCAGAAACGAGCACGCCCTTCAAAAAAATCGCATCATGGTTAGTAAGCCTCCTGGACAACCACTGGGCAACCCATCATGGACCGCCGACCCCAATTGATAGCCATGGTAATCCTTCTACTTCTTTCTTTGACTGACTCTTGGATTCGGCAATAGCTACCCTGGATACCTTGCCGCCCGAACTCTTGGAACCTGACGCGGACGATATCCAAGAAGGTCAGGAGGAGGCTGATGAGGGCCTATGGCTACTATGGAACAACAAGCCGGCATCTTCACCTGCCTCGAGATCTGTACCCGAAGAAGAGACGGCGCCCGATGAGCTGGAGGCTCGACTTGACCTAGCCAAAGCTAACGCCAGGCATGTCAACGAATACATGTACAACAAAAAGGAACGGTCTTGTCACTCTCGCATCTGCTGCTGTCTGATATCATGAATACAACACATACGCAACACGCCCAAACTCAGCGACACAGTCCTTCACTCCTTCCTTCAACTATGCAGAAACCACTCGGAAATGGGGGGAAAAGAAAACTCTGTTGGTACAACCTCAATAGCATATCAGGCGGCGGGATAATACAATGGTATGGAAGGATCTAAATGAAAACGAAGTGAGGGTTACCCTCTATTGGGAAGCCACACGATAGTAAATGGCAGGGAAAATACCCTATGCCCATCGCTTATTGAAAGGAATTGGAAGCAGGAGACGAGGCGGACGAAGGCGTTGAGGATTCGATGGCCACAGCAGCTGCACGAGACTTCTTCATGATCTCGGACGACCCCTGGAAGAGATACTTGAGGTCTTCGAGACGACGTTTCAGGACCTCTTGCTTGGACAACTTTTCGGCAAACGTCATGTCCGACAGCTCTGTCTTTCGCTTTTGAAGCTCTAGAATGTTTTCCTCGATAGACTCCTACAGACGTTTAGTTGGAAGTAATACAGGCTCGCTTCAGTAAATACTTTTTTTCTTCACATAGCATGAAAATGCGCCAGCGTTTGACGGTTGTTTACCTTGATAATAAATCGGACCACATCTACTGGCTTGGTTTGGCCCAAACGATGAATACGATCAATTGCTTGGCTTTCCACCGAAGGATTCCTACAGAAAAGTGTACGATTTCATAAGGACGCTGCCCCTTTACAAACAACATTCAAACATTCAAAAAAAATCGTTGTCCATATCTTGAAATTGCACGTACCAGTGAGGGTCCATGAGGTAGACACGTTGTGCAGATGTGAGGTTCAGGCCAACACCTCCAGCCTTCAAACTGATGAGGATCACACTAATATCGGGCCTTTCCTTAAAGTTGATCATGGCGGACGTACGATCGCTACGTTGCATTGTACCATCCAGTCGCGTAAACTTGATGTTGTTTTCACGAAGACCATCCTAAGATAGAGAAAGGGTTGAAGACAAGGTGAGCTATCCACTCACGATTACTATTCAGCAGGGGAAAGCATCAGAAGGCAGCTTACCTCGATCAGATCCAGCATGCTTGTCCACTGAGAAAACACTACACTCTTCACAAGCGGCTGGCCAGTCTTCTTTGCGACATCGGTCGCCTGGACAAGGTCATCCATTAGAGCCTTGACCTTTGTACTGTGAATAAACATTCCATCCTCGTCCGTTCTGCTGTGTACATGAACACCCTCAGTTGCTGTTGCCGTAACTTTGTCCTCTGAATCATCCATAACCTGGATCAGATCGACAGGCCTTAGATTAGAAGCACACTGCGGGCATGAAAAGTCGGTCTTGAGCTCTGGTGCCACGCTGACATTGGCGTTGCCTTTCTGAATGAGCATGAACGAGATGGGGTTCAGTTTCTTGACACACTCGGGACAAAAAATGTGCTCGCACCTAGTCACAATAGGTGTTGCAGTCGAAGGATGGAAGCACTGGTTGCACTGGTCGTTGCCCGAGTCTTGCAGGAGTGAAAGAATGGCAGCTGCCTTGGCCAAGTTGAATTCTCCGCTCATATCGAGGTCGTCGTACATGTTCTTGACAAGAGCGTAATGGGCGCAGATTTGCCGAAGCTTCAGGATTGCTTGGAGAATATGGGCGTAATTCTTCATAATCTTGTTCTCCTGTACAATTTCGTCCACAGTCTGCTTCGCCCTGGACTCCATGCGCTGATACATTTGTCTCTCGTTGAGACTGAGCTCCAGGATCCGCATGTGATCCGTCCTGGCAGGCAGTGTGAGCAATGGTTTTCCATCCACCATCTGCGTCTTTGTGCGCCGAAGAGTAATGACCTTCATCAGCGTTTGCAGTCGAGTAATTCCGATTGGGTTGGCAGCCTTGATAGGCTTCGAGATGTAATGTGTCCAATGGGCCTTTTCGTGGAACGGTTGCATGCCGAGGAACTTGACAAGTGCGTAAAGATCATCGAGCTATAGAATGCGGGGATAGCAGCAGTAAGATATCAATGTCATCAATACTTTCAACATAGTACCCAGGATCAACATACCTTGTTCTGAATAGGAGTACCCGTCAAACACCATCTCCTTTCCGCCTTCAAAGCACAGGCCGCTTTGCTCTGAACGGTAGTTGCCTCCTTGATGATGTGTGCTTCGTCCAGAACGACTCTGAACCAATCTATATGCTGAAGTACACTAGGGTGCTTAGAGGGTCCAGATTCTGAGTCTCGTCCCTTGCATTCCTTTGAGTACTCAGAGCCCAAAAGGTTATAAGTTGTGATCACCACGTCGTGTTTGGCCAGGAAGGCGGGGTCGGACACACGCTGTCCTCCATGATAGACATACACTTGCAATGAATCCTTTCGAACATGGGTTTCGAATTGTTCCTCCCAATTCTGAACAGTAGACAAAGGACAGACGATGAGGGTGGCATGGGATTTTGTCTGATGGTTGGTAAGTCTCTTCTTGAACATGGGCTTTCGTGGTGCAGTGGGTTGCAATGGGCGAATTGTCGGGGAGGGTGGAGAGTCATATTCCGTTACTTGCTCTCCAGAACTTAAGAAATCTGGAGCAGCACCTGTGGGGGCAGGTAATGACGAGCTGGCAGTTCTGACTGGTGCATGCATCCTGCGGTCAAGCGTGTGAACAATTAGAGAAATAATAGTGATGGTCTTTCCAAGCCCCATCTATTGACAGAGGAGACACAGAAGACCCGTTAGTAACACGCTACATAGTATGTCCAAAAAGCGATAGGTGAATACGTACATCATCCGCCAATATGCCTCCAAGCATGCTCGTGGGTTTGATCGTTGTCTCTTGACTTGTGACAACATTAAGGTAGGTCGGGTGTCGATGAAGCGCTTGGTTCTTTCGCCAGAGAGATGTCAGCTTGTTCTTTTCGTTATCAGAGTAGTCTTCTTGCTTCTCACGCTCCAACAAAAAGTAAAGGGCTTGCTTTTGATGACGGTACATGGTAGTAGAGAGCATCTTCACGGGCTCCACCTCTGGCAAATCTGTCGCACTTCGAAGGCCCTTAAAGACGCCATCAATTTGGTTTTTGATTTCCTCTGCCGAGCGCGCTGTTGATCCATAGCCGGAATAGTTTGAGTATCCAGAATATCCGTAGGTGCTCGAAGGTAATCCATTCCCTAGAGTTACAGGTGCCGTCACGCCGCGCCATCTGTCATACGGGCTGAGTTTCTCCCCTGCTTCCGGCACAAGCGGATTACTGTATCGGGTCCGAGAATCAAATGCAAGAGGTTCTTCCAAACGGACCTTGCCGTACAGCGCCTTTGCCACCGCCATCTGGTATTCTGGGCGCCCATAAATGACAATATTGACAGGCGCGCTCACATTCTAACAGCATCGTCTAGAATGTTAGTCGCACAGAAAATTTTTTACGAAAAAGACGTCCTCGCTCTGTTCTCAAAGACTTACGTTCTGTTTCCGAACGCGAGGCACGGACGCCTCCCACCAAATCATGTTTGCGTCGACCAATGGTACAAGTGTCTCTGCTAGTTCTGACACAATGTAACCATACTATGACGAAAAGGGGGAAGAGGGAGAGGGCATTGACAGAGTTGAGTTTTTTTGAGTCGTTTTTGTTTATCCGCATTTATCCATGCATCAACGACTTACCAATCCGGACTCGTGCTCTACAGCCAAGCTTGCCTTGTTCGCTGTGGTGGCTCGTTTAATAATGACTCTGTCAGCCTTTCCTTCGATGTACTCCAAGTGGCGTGGGTACAACGTCACGACCAAGCTCTGAATCATTCCAAAGCACATGTTCCTGTTGGCGATCGCCGTTGTCCTGGACTCGTCAATAACGACTTCGTCGTCAGATATATTCAAAGGGTCTTCTTCCGTCAAATCAATAACTTTTCCTCCAGTAGCATTTTTGGGCGTCGGCGATGTTAGGGTAGTTGGAGGAGGTCGTGTCTGGGGTTGAGAGTACATTGGCTTGCTCATGGTCACTGGAGGTGTTGCAACCTGGTGATTGCTAACGGGTCTGGCATAGGTTTGAGAGAGTTGTTGCTGCGGTACTGATGGATGTTGTTGTTGTTGCTGTTGAGGCTGCACCGCTTTGAGAGGGCTTCCAGATGGAGCAAGATTGAACAGGCTGAGAGTCTCGGGTGTCAGAGTAAAAGGTAGCGGGGTTTGTGTTCTTGGCTGCGCCATTGCGTGCACCGTTGGTGAACCTCCCTGCATTCCTGCACTGATGAGTTGAGCAACAGCTTCCAGTCTCATGCGCTTGGCAACATGGTCGTCGTTATCGCCACTATGGGGGTTGACCTGGCCCTGCTGCTTTGGACCTCCTGTTGACTGTTGTCCCGTAGAAGATCTGTCCTCGAGACTACGCCCAATTTTGTGCAACTGGTTCGATGTTGATGCCTGGTATTTCGAGCTTCCGTTTTTGACCTCAATGTCGTTCTTGTCGTCATCGTCATCATCATAGTCGCTTTGAAAATCAGATCCTGATCTCTCAGACTCGTCATCAATAGAGTAATTATTGTTTCCGATCTGTTCAAAGAGTCTGGAGGCAAAGCTCAGGGGGTCCGTCAGGGATCCAGAGTCGCCTTTCTTGCCTCCAAATCCGTTGTTTGGGGGTTGTCCTGCCATAGCTGAAATGGGGCGCAGAGTGCTTCAAGGGGAGGCGATTCCTTTGGTCCCTAGGTTCCTGAATATGCTAAGCAGCACAAGGTCGGAAAGGGATGGAAGATCAGCTTCTAATGCTCTATGCTCTTCTCGTGCAAAATGCCCGAGTTGGATGAGTTGGTGCAGGGCGAGATGGTGGCTGTACCTCGGTATAGTCCTTGACCAACGATAGGCTCAAGGAGAACAAGACAGGTCAGAAAGGGGAAGCGGGGCCTGACTAGCAAGCAGCGAGAGGATGGAGGGAAGGAAGGATAGATACAGTGCGATGCGTCTTTGTCATGAACTGCGAACATGTTCCTTCCACGCCGACAAAAGTTGTGGCGGAGGTCACATGCCGTCCTTGGGCGGAGTCATTCCGCAGTCACTAGTGGCGGTGGCTTGTGTTGTCCATTCATCAAGACACCTACTCCATCGTATCTTTGCTGGCGAAAAGGGGTCTAGTGCATCTAGTCAGTTGTATTGGTGGATGCAATGCAAGGCAAAAAAGGGAATTGGAAACAAAAACGATAAAAAATAAGAGCGGCGAACAATGGAGAAAAGGCTGCGGTGGACTATGGAAATACGGAGGTTGGAGGAAATAAAGTGAAAAAGAAAGAGAGAGAGAAAGAAAAAATATAATATCTACAACCGCCTGTCGCGTGTGAGAGTATGGCCCTCTACCACGTTTCCTCGGCAATGTCCTCCATCGCCGTATCATCAACCGCTAGCCCTTCCAGAGGTGAATCAAAATAATTGACGCCATCCGTATTCATGTCCACACTGGGTATAACGAGGCTTTCCCCGTTCTCTCGACCCTCAGACAGTTGCCGCTGCAGAAGCTCCTGTTGTCGGATCTCCTGGCCCTCATCTTTCAGCAGCGGTACTGGTAGCGTCATCTCCGACAGGGGACTGGCACTTGATTGTGGACGCATCGCGCTCTGACTCTGGTCCGGAACGTCGTTTTCCATTACTGCCAATGTCTTTTGATAGACTTGGTTCACCAGGTCTTGAGAGAACTGGAAGGGTTCCTGCTTGATAAACATGCTGGTAGTGTCTTGCTGCGAAGTTGCAGGAGACGAAGGAAACAACGACGGCTGCTGATGCTGCTGCTGCTGCTGCTGCTGCTGCTGCTGTTGTTGTTGTTGTTGTTGTTGTTGTTGTTGTTGTTGTTGTTGTTGTTGTTGTTGTTGTTGTTGTTGTTGTTGTTGTTGTTGTTGTTGTTGTTGTTGTTGTTGTTGTTGTTGCTGTTGTTGCTGCTGCTGTTGTTGTTGTTGCTGCTGCTGCTGCTGCTGAAGCTGCTGGGCCGTTCTGGAAAGATGGCGGTTTTGTTGACGCTGCTCCTGTTCGCGCTGCTGCAGTGTTTGGAAAGCAAAGGTATGGCTAGCCCCCATCGTAGGTCCTCCAAATGTAGAGCCAAATTCCGAACCAGTAGCGCCTACTCCAAATCCGGAAAAGTCGACACCTGATGCTGCTCCCAAAGAGTCAAAGTAGTTGGGTTCAAGGGATCCAAAGCTGTTGTTGCCACCCAAATAGCCTGCGGGTCCGCCCACAGCACTCTTGTATGAAACGTGCTCCTGGGCCGTCATGAGCTGCTGATTCCAACCATCCATTCCTCCCAAAGAATTGGCCTGTGCGTTCCAGTAAGCATTGTCCTCTTCCTCATTGGCGCTATGAGGCAGCTCAAATCCGAGAATAGCCCCCAAAGAAGTCGAATCCAAAGGTGACACCCGGCCATTGTCAAAGGTAATGGTCGGGTTGGAGCTGTAAATGTCGGACAAAAGCGCCTGTGACTCTGCAGTGGGTTCGGTTGAGCAATTGACAAACTCTTGTCCGGACGAGACAGGAATCGATACCGCGCCTTGTTTCCTATCCATTTCTGGGTTCAGTCGAGGACTTCCAACGCCTGTCGGGGTGTTTGCAATGCTGGTCGCAACACTGCTGTTCAACTGATAGGGATGCGGCGAGCGAGTCCTGGAAGAGAGAGAGCTCTCGTGCGTCGGAGCCGGTGAAGAGGGGATGCAAAGTGAGGGGAAGTTTGCACTTGCTCCTGAATTAGGACCCAATCTGGGACTAGACGGCGTTGAATCTGACCGAAGGTAAGGATGGTGAAGGTGATGCAAGACATGGTGGTGGTCAGGATGCTTGACCTCTCTCATCACGCCCAAACCTGGCGAAGACACTGCTGTCGACGATGATGCAGCAGAGGGGCTCGGGGTATCGTCCTGATGCCTCGCCACCTGCCAATTGTAGATATTATCCATGACGTCCGAACTCTTCTTGACGCCTTCAAAGGCATAGTGCTGAGAGTAGGCCTTGATTACACTCAAGGTAGAGATGAACTGCGACTTTGACTTCAGACTCTGATAAGACGTTGTATTGGCAGTGTTGGTGAGATGCATGATGGCGGAATGCAGAATTGCATAGCACTGAGTTCCAAAGTTGAGTCCGTACTGCGGCTGAAAGCACAGGGAGCGAGACAGTCCCGTAATCATGGATGCGGCTAAAGTACATCGCTCGAGGGACGGAGAGGACTTTGGCATGTCCGTCGTTGCTCTTGGATTGGATGAGTCCATGTAAGGATTGTGCAGTGTATGCAAGATGGAGTAAAAGTAGAGGTGAAGTGCAGCAACATACGGTGACGGGAGTGTTTTCGTCGTCGTCGCGTCGTTTGTCGGTGTGTACTGGAGATGATCGGGCAGGGATGCAAGCCAGGTAAACATTGATTCATCCAAGGACGTCAGCGCGATCTCGTGAGCGTCTGGGCTACGGTAACGCTTGTTGGCGACCCGAGTAAAGTGCTTGAGGACACCTCCCACAATCTTACTCAACAACAACAGCTGGTGGAAAAGCTGCGGTGGAGAGTAGTAGTGTGAGAGTGATACCGAGTTGTTGCCTGGGCCGTCGTAGATGTGCTCTTGGAACGGAAGGTCAATATTACAGTCACCATCGTGGATGATGGAAGGTTTCCTTGTCGACAGCGCAAGAAGACGATCGTTCATATAACATGTCCACCAGATACAACGACGAGTCTCACGTTCATCATCAGGCAACCCTAGATGTTTACAGTTCTTGTGCAAGTCCAATAGCTGTGCCATGCGCACCGCCATACTGTGATAAGTATGTCGCTGAGTCGAGTTGTCTTCCAGTTGAGCAAGGAAGAGAAGAGCCTGAACCGTCGAAAGTCGAGGAGCCATCAAGAAGGCTGGCAACATGGCTTGTGCTCGCTCCAAAAAGAGCTGACCTGCTGTTTCTGGTCTTTCTGGATCCGACCGAAGAACTTGCCAAGACGAGTATCGGGACGCATACGCGAACAGCGCATTCAGGAGAAGCAAGGACGGCGTGCTGTTAGGGTCGTGCAGCTGACGAAGAAAGATGGTCTTGTGAACGATAGGCCAAATAGGATATCGATAGGTGAAGTACGTGTCAACAAGATGATCTCTAATCTCCACGCTAGGAAGGTCGGTCGAGCGCATGGGCAGCGAAAGGTCTGACGGGAGACTGATCTCTGCGGGTATCGTATTCTGGTCTTCGGACTTTTTCTCAACAACAAGATCGTACGACTTTCTTGATGTCTGGTTTGAAGTATCAGTCAGCTTCAGCGACTCCATGATGTAGACCAGTGTGTTGTGGGTATGTTTGCTCTCAAGATCATCGATGCAGGTATTGATGTCCTGCATGGAATTGACTTGGGGCGACTGCACAAGTATCGGAGTATGACTCGTGCTCTGACTTTGACTCGGAGGTTGACTCTGCTGTTGTTGTTGCTGCTGCTGCAGTAACTGCTGCTGTTGCTGTTGCTGTTGTTGAAGCTGCTGCAATTGTTGCTGTTGCTGCTGATGTTGTTGTTGTTGCAAAAGCTGAAAGTGTAGACGCTGCTGCTGTTGACGGAGATCCTGTGCGGTAGGTGTCTGCAAATACATTGGGAACATGGGCGCTGACTGAGGGATTGTCTCGGGTCCCTCGCTCAGAGAGGAGTTGTGATCCGAAGAAACCGCAGAAGCGGGTGATGTGGATGGACCTATTAAAAGCAGGAACGAGTGTTGTGTCAGTGAGTGTACAAGCGCCATACATCCGAAGACATATTGTTTGGTCCGACCGCCAAAATGACTCCCCCCTGTCCTGCCGTGGTCCTCTCCTCAAAATAAAAACAACTAAAGGTCTTGTCGCTTTGTCGCCTTTGTCCCTCAGTTCTCAGCCCAAGAGGTGGTCAAAACAATGGCGCACGACCACCATCGGAGGAACCCGCGAGGGCGTACGGGATACCAAGCGACCTTTACGCTCTTCATTTTGAGCCGTCTTCCGTGGCTGTAGGCACCCCTTTCTTTCTCCCCGTGGTCCCAAACATGACGGACTAGAGATATTTCTTTTTGCCGACACCGAGAACAAAAGACACCTTACCATTCCTACGAGGGTTTGACAGTTCTGGGACCTCTGGCTTTTGCCACTCGTCCAAAGGCACGCCGTACTTTCCGATATCCTTGACCTGCACTTTGGACTTGGTCTCGGACAAGTCGTGGCTCTTGCGGTCATGCTTGGAGTCTTTTCGGAGAGGAGAAAGCTTAGATTCGGAGGGCTCTTGCTTCACAGGAGCAAGATCTGCGTTTCGGTGATGACTATGACTGTGGTGATGGTGATGACGAGGATGATGGTCATGATGCTGGTGCTTGGAATAAGGATGAGGCGAATGCGGATGCGCCGGGGAGTCTTGATTTCCGACGACCGCTAGTCCTGTCTGGGGCTGTGGCTGTTTCGGTGGCTGTGACTCTTGCTGGTCTTGCTGCTGGTGCTGATCAGCTGCAAAAGAGAACTGGGTCTTTGATGGAGCATCAGTAGTCGTGGCCGCAGTCGAGGAAGAGGAGGCAGCGTACGACTGTGTCTCTTCCTGGTCGTCGCCATGGTGACCGGATGGCGAAGAGGACGAAGAAGGGTTGTTCGAGGTGTTGTAGATGCAGCTACGGTCGCTCTTTTTGCAGGACTTGCATGGCTTTTGGCCATCGCACTTGATCTTCTGACGACGGCACTCTGAGCAGGCCTGCTGGATGCGGACCCGCTGACGCTTCTTCCATGGGTCCTCGGAGTACAGGTTCACGAAGGAGACCTGGGGAAGTGCAGGCGTGGCCGGGGCTGTGGGCATGGTCAAGTGGCAGGAATGGAAGGTCGGGCCTTTTTAGTGCCAAAGAGGAGGGTAGGGCAAAGAGAGACTCGAGTTCAATGGGGCTGAAAGAGCATGGACTGGGAATGAAGATCAAGGATGATGAAAAGAGGTGCAATGGAAATCCTGGATGGGGAAGAGCAGAGCACGGACAAGAGGACGATGGATAGGCTGGATGAGGAGAGTGTGGAGGGAGAGGGAGGAGGCGTGCAGGTGTGAAAGGTCGAGAGGGGAAGGTGGAGGGAATGAAAAAATAGAAAGAGAATAATGCTCAGATGATGGGTGGTGGTGGTGGAGGTGGTGTGCGTTGGAGTTGCGCCCCACTGTCGCTGTGTCAGTGGCCAGTGTCGGTCTCTCTGCCTGTTGCCTGTGGCCTGTTGCCTGCTGGTTCAGATTTTCATCTGCGCAAATCTCACAGCACAGCCCCTTAACACCTGACCCACTTTCTCGCGGGCACACACGGACGGACAATCCAATCGAAGAGGTTTTTTTTTTTTTTTTTTTTTTTTGTTTGTTGGTCCACCTCGCCCGGTCCGTGGTTGCTGCTGTGCATGGCCCTCAGGAGTGGGCGGGCGCCCATGGTTGCGGAGTATGTCTGCTTCTTTATGCTTCTTTTTTATTCCGCCCCCAATTGCAATTTCTCCCACCCTCGGAGAGCTCCTATTTCTTTTTGGCTGATGTTGTCTTGACCTTACGTTTCTTGTCTGCCTTTGGGATCTTGTTCTTGCGCTTCTCGCGCGCCTCTTCCTTGCTCTTCAGCTTGCGCTCTTTCTTGGCGTCCTTGTCCTCATTACGCTTCCCCCGAGCCTGCTTCTTGAATTCGTCGTCATCATCATCTTCCTCTTCAGAGTTCTCGTCCCCAGAGTCCTCGCCCTCGCTATCGTCCTCGTTCTCCTCGTCCTCGGATCTGTTCTCCTCCTCTAATGATCCATTGTCCGCTGTCTCGACAGTCTTGGCTGTTGACTTTGATTTCTTGGATGACGTCTTCTTTGGCTCAGATGAATCTTCTTTCTCCTCAATCTCCGGCTCGACTGTGATCTTGGGTCGCTCGTCCACATCCTTGATACCCGTCATCTTTGTATACAGCAGCTCGTCGGTATTACCCTCTAGGACCTTGCGTACATCACGCTCTACGTCAATGACCTCCTCCAAGTGACGGGGAATATACGACTGAGCAAAAACAGCATCGTCAACCTTGCGCTTTTCTGCCTCTGCCAAAGTCTCGTTGACGGGTTGGCAGCTTTGAATACGCTCCAATTCGTTGTCCATGGCCTCCTCTGTCATCCCAATACTGACATCCGTGATAAAGTCAAAGAGTTCCTTCTGTCCCATGACATCCACGCGCTTCTTTCTAAAGTAGTCCGAGACGTTGGTGATGTCCATTCGCAAAAAGTTGAACGCGTGGGGGTGATCGTGTTCCACTGACTGAGATACATCAATGATGTACAATGTGCGAGAGTGGTAGAGAATGTTGTACTCACTCAGATCCGCATGGACCAAGTGGCATGTCTGGTACATGATACGCATGTACTTGACCAATTGAAAGTACAACGCAGGGTATCGATCCGCATCAATCTGGGCGTCCTTGAGTCGAGGGTAGGCCCAGCCATTCTTGTCACCGAGGAATCCCATAACAAGAACATGCATGCGGAGAACCAGAGGCTCGGGACAAGGGATTCCTGCCTGATGAATACGCTTCAAATTTCTCATCTCCTTCTCGGCCCAAATCTTGACCATCTTTCTTGGGTTGGATTTGTTGTATCCGTGACGGAAGCGATATTCTCCAGAAACATAGCGATCACGATCCTTGAAAACCAAGATGGATGTTTTGTAAATCTTGATGGCTCTGTGCTCTCCCTCCTCTGTCCGTGCGTGGTAAACGTTGGCCTATGTCACAAGAAAATGATCAGCCTCAAGTACAAAATGGTATGCTCACAAGGAACACAAAACATCCGACCTGGGCTTACCTCCTTTCCTGTACTGATACAGCCGTTGACTTCATAGATGATGTTGCGGTTCAGCATTTTGAACAGGATGATACGTGTGCGGGGATCGAGGACTTGATCGGATGTAGCACGATCTGACTTGTCAGTGTTCTTGGCTCTATGATCACCCGACAAAAAATCGATTAACGAACGACCTCAATGTCCGAGTTCAAAAACCACCTCAAAATGCCTTTAACATACCTGTCTCCTGCAGCCTTCTTGCTTCCCATTTTGATCTCGGCGACTGAAGGGGCAGCGCTTTCTCCCAAATGAATGCGTCCCTCAAACTTTGTGCTCAGAGCCTCGATCTGATCACCAAGCATCTTTGAGTCCTCGTCCTTCTGCACAGCCACTTCAGCCTTCTTGGCAGTAACAGGCGCCTTTCGGGGATGGTTCGCAGCAGGAGCACTGACGACTGGGTTGGTGGACTTGTTTGGCTGGAGCTGCTGTCGAAGACGGTTGTATTGCTTTGTAAAGTCTAGAATACAAAGACCTGTTAGGACCCTGTATATTAACGGTGCTGGCTATTATAGCCCTGAAGAACTCTGTGAACCTACCGCCAGTGGCATTGTCCCAGCCGTCAAAGTCATTGAGCTCGTCCTCGAGGTCCTGGTCATAGTCGTCCGAGCTGAAGTCGCTATAGTGGTCCAAGGAGGCAGTCTCCCCCTGGTCAAAGGAGGCATCGGCCACAACAATGGTGTCCTCGGAAGGAGGAATGATGGAGTCAGCCATTGTTCAGGGTTGGTTGTCGGTGGGTAGAAGGAATGAAATGTAAAGGTGGTTGGTGGTCAGTCTGAGCATGTCTTTGTTTCGCTACAGGTGCTCCAGGCGAGACGGTTGGGTTTACTGTGCCAGGTGGCGGAGACTGTGAAGGAAACACAAAAAAAAGAAAAAAAGAATTGGTGGCTTAGCGCTGTTTGCATATCAATCTGCTGGCCTCCACAAAGATTTGTTCTTTCTTTCTCCCTCTCGACTCGCAATGGTAATTAGCCGTTGCTTGATGCTTCAATCCATCCATCTATCTCGACCTGGGATCGATCCATCATCCATCTGACCTTACAACATGTATCCAACACAACCAACAGTCTTTGGATGACCACGACTCTGACTGTTGAACATCACATCGCTTTGGCTGACGATTTTCGACATCATCGACGTCCTCATCTTCACTCATTGGCATCTTGGACAGGACATTGGCTAAAGCACTTTTTTCAGCCAACTTTTCCTGGACTTCGAAGACTACAGTAACTGAACTGTCAGCACCTACGCAGGAACAGGGATATGGTGTTTCCAAAAACAAAAAAAAAAGTGGAATTCTGCTGGATCGGCGTTTTTTTTTTTTCCATGGATGTCAGTCGAAATGGCGGCAAACAGCCCCTCCTTCTGTTTGAATCTGTTCACTCTGTTAACACTCGGAACTTCGCTCCTTCTAGTCTCACCGTAAGTTTGAGAGACCACGCCACGGTTCCCTCGGGTTCCTTCCCCGTAAGCGCGCTGCCCGCCACAGAGGAAAGGCTAAGTCCTTCCCCAAGGATGATGCCTCCAAGCCCGTCCACTTGACCGCCTTCATGGGTTACAAGGCCGGTATGACCCACGTCGTCCGCGACTTGGACCGTCCCGGTTCCAAGATGCACAAGAAGGAGATCGTCGAGGCCGTCACCATCATCGAGACTCCCCCCATGGTTGTCGTCGGTGTTGTCGGTTACGTCGAGACCCCCCGCGGTCTTCGCTCTTTGACCACCGTCTGGGCTGAGCACTTGTCTGAGGAGCTTAAGCGCCGCTTCTACAAGAACTGGTACCGCTCCAAGAAAAAGGCCTTCACCAAGTACGCCAAGCAGCACTCCAACGGTGCCAAGCCCGTCCTCCGCGAGCTCGAGCGCATCAAGAAGTACTGCTCGGTCGTCCGTGTCATTGTCCACACTCAGGTCCGCAAGGTCAAGATTGGTCAGAAGAAGGCTCACGTTATGGAGGTTCAGTTGAACGGTGGCTCCGTCGCCGACAAGGTCAACTTTGCCTACGAGCACTTTGAGAAGACCGTCGACATCAACTCCGTCTTGGAGCAGGATGAGATGATCGATGTCATTGCCGTCACCAAGGGTCACGGTTTCGAGGGTGTCACCCATCGTTGGGGCACCAAGAAGCTTCCTCGCAAGACCCACAAGGGTCTCCGCAAGGTCGCTTGTATCGGAGCCTGGCATCCTTCCCGCGTCATGTTCTCGGTTCCCCGTGCTGGTCAGAACGGTTACCATCACCGTACTGAGGTCAACAAGAAGATCTACCGCATTGGAAAGGGCGAGGACAAGTCCAACGCCAAGACCGAGTACGATTTGACCGAGAAGCCCATCACCCCCCTCGGTGGCTTCCCCCACTACGGTATCGTCAACGAGGACTTCGTTATGATCAAGGGATGCTGCGCTGGTACCCGCAAGCGCGTTGTCACCCTCCGCAAGTCCTTGTTGGTCCACACCCGCCGCTCTGCTTTGGAGAAGGTCCAGCTCAAGTTCATCGACACTTCCTCCAAGTTCGGCCACGGTCGCTTCCAGACCCGCGAGGAGCGCCAGCAGTTCCAGGGCACCCTCAAGAGAGACCTTTAAAAAGTTTCTCCTGTTGGTCTCGAATGACATTGCCAGGATTGCGACAGATTGTTTGAATAAAATCGTTTTTCGCGTCTAAAGAAAAAAGAATCAACTACTATTGAATCCTTTTGAGAGTTGGGATTGGATTTTCGGTGGGGGGTCGATATTTACATGAATGAATGATGCCTCCATTATTTTTTTTATTTTTCGTGAGTACTTTGGATTTTATGGTGTCAGGATCTTGTTGCGCGCCAGTCGCGACGAGATTTTTTGCTTGTTGGCTTTGCTGGAGGCACGATCTTCAACAAATGGCAGGAACGACAACTGTGGCCGATTGCAATTGAACTTGTCGTTGGTCATGTTGAAAGTCCAAACTGTGTTGAAAAGCAGCTTTCGCATCATACCAGCGTAGAACCCCTAACAAGAATAATTGAATAAATGGATGAAGGTTCTGTTAGCGTTCCTGTCTCTCATCAGAGAAAACACACAAAGATGGTCTTAATTGGCTCGATCAGCTATCCACGCATCTGTACCTGACCGTGAAAGATCTTGTCCATGCTATTAGTCTCTCCGATCGAGGATTTGGCGACCGTACTTCTTTTGGCATGATATTTCTTGAAGGCTCGAACAATTTCGTCCGGGGTGTTGTACTCCATGTCATACAAGAGATTAACCAAGCAGACCCCGTCCAATAGACTTTGGATGCCTCCTTGCCCGCCCACAAGCAAGTCTTGGTGACAGGCATCTCCGATGAGAACAATTCGTCCACTGTACCAAGTCTTGTAAAGGCGCTCTTCCAAATCCACACCCGAGATCCGAGAGCGAGGGGTGGCATTGACAAAATCGCGCACAGTACCAGAGCCCATCGCACAGCGGGAATCCAGCAAGTCCTTGTATTTTTCTTCAAAGTCCGGCGCCGGTGTGTGCCAGTCGTTTGCAATCTTTGTACTGGAGGCGGTCCGATTGAGAGGAGCAGGGTACGTGGATGTGTCGACAACAAAGCTTACGGGTGACGCCGGCGCTAAACTTACAGGCATCCCCAGTTTCTCAGAGTACGAGTGGAATTGCTGCTTGGGAGTGGCGGCATGGCAACTGATACCCCAGGCGACCTGGTCGTCGACCACTGGCAGGTACCAGAACTAGTTATTGATGTAGAAGGAATAAGTCAGCCAAAGCGATATTTTGCCACCAAAATATTCTCAAGAGTAGATTTTAGCCCCTCCTGTTCCTGGATGAGGCACTTTACCGAATACGGCATGTCCTTGGAGTAAATCACTCTGAATTCGGCCTTGTCATCGTGTGCTGAAGGGTACCGTCCAGGGTCCAGTTTTTCAGATATGCCTGTGATGGTAACATGTTCGTAGATCGAGGGCTCCATGTCGGCTTCGGGGAGCTTTCCTTGCTCTTTCAGTTGCATAAACATTCGTTCGCGAGTCAGACTCTGGGCGCCGTCGGCTCCCACAATAATGTCGCCATAGTACGTGCGGCCATCCGAACATCGACAAAAGACGCCGTTCGGGTTCTGATGGGTCTCGATCACAGTTTTGCCACGATGAATGTTTCTCTCTGGAATCCGGTCCAGCAGCACCTTGAGGAAAGCAGTTCGGGTCATGATTCTGTAAGGGTAACCATATCGCGTCGAGTCCATTCCCTCGAGTCGACCGAGCTTTTTTGCATCTTTGTCGACAATAGTCATGCCAGAGACCTCCTTCGAGACGCGTTTGATATCCTCCAATAATCCCATTTGTTCCAGGAGTCGGAGAACAGGGGGGCCTAATGCCATCGCGGACCCCATTGGAGGTTCATCTCCTGTAGTTCGTTCCAAGATCTCATATTCGATACCGGCCAAGCCCATCATGACGGCCAGTGAGAGTCCTGCAATGCCACCGCCAACGATCAAGGCCTTAATCGAACTTACTTCCCTGCGGTGAGGGATGGTGAGGATGGACATATCAAAGGGAATGGCTTGGGATGGGTCTCGACACGAGAGCGGGGCGTGAGCCTGAGGCAAAGGTTTGAGTTCAGGGTAGAGGTTCGATGAAGAGGAGGAGGAGGAGGAGTTGGAGACCGACTGGCGACCCCTTGGGCGCTGACTCATGGGCATGGCGGGCAAATAAACACTTCTCTGTCAGATGAAGGAAGGCAGGTAGATGGATGGAGATGAAGATGAAGACAAGGATAGATGAGGCTGGAAGAGAAGAACAATGTGCTCATCTTTATTTTCAAGCCTCGGGAGGACGAAGAAGGCTCGACGATGGTGAGGATGAGGGCGCACACATGGTGGTGCAAGACGAGAGAGCAGAGAGAGAGAGACGACGACGGATTGTTTGGACCGGTGTCTTCTATTTGATTGTTTGTGCCATGCTACTGTAATAATGCGAAAAGTGTGGATGAGAGCCGTGCTCTCATCACGACAGAATGAGCATGCATGCAGCAAACTTGCAGGTTGGCAAACAGGCTGGGGAGCAACAAGAAGCTGCTGCAGCGGCAGTACCGCCAACCGTGGCAGTATACATGTACTTCAGGACAGCGAGAGCACAACAGATCGATCAAGGACAGATCTCAGATGAACATGGCCAAGGGTCCAAGCTGCTGCAACGGGGCGCGGGGGCGTGGCATGTGGCGTGGCATGTACCCTCGAGTCCTGGCTCTGATCATGGTTCCTGGCTCCCGGCCGGCATGCATCAACCTTCTGTCATTTGCGCTTGACTCAGGAACGAACACGCCGCCATTTTCATTTTGCTTCCACTGCTCTTTCTCTTTTTACACAAAGACTCACAGTGAGCGCGCTTGCTGCGCCGCGGCCAGAGTATAAAGCGACGGAAAGTTGTCGACCCCTACCTAGCCCCCCATTTCTTTTCACTCTCCACTCCACAACAGATAGCTCAACGCTGCATCGCCTCACTTCAACCCTAACGGAAAATGGCAGCAATAATATCAGCAGTTCCGCAACCAGCGGCCCCATCCGCCGGTCCCTTTCGTGTATCTGACTCGATTTTCCTGACCGTCATTGAAACAACAGACGAAGATGAGTTATATAGAGTCCTCAACATCGATAATACCATTGCAAATGGTCTCCATTCTTCAAGGATGGTCTTCCCATTTCCAAGGGAAAGCGCCGCGTATTTCATCCAAAGACAGGTCTCCCAAAGAATCGACCAGGGTATTGTCCACAACTGGGCTATTCGTACATCTATAGACGGTCCCATGATTGGACTCGTTCACCTTGATGACTTCGATCATGACGATGATCTCGAACCTTGCTTCAAGGATGAAAGCGCGGCTGCAACGGACTCGACGAATGTCCTCCGCTGTGGAGGATTTGGGTACTGGCTTTCACCCGAATGGACTGGAAAGGGTATAATGACCAGCGTGATCCGATATAGCTTGCACCATATGGCCCGTCCCATCTTTGCATATGAACGCGTCCACGCAGAAGCCTGGCTGGATAACACGGCGAGTACGCGCGTCATGGAAAAGGCTGGAATGCATCCGACACGAGGCCTCCCCTGTTTTGTCGAAAAGTTCAATACTACCAAGGAGATTGCGCACTTCATCTATGATATATACGAAACCAACCTATAAAATAAACAGCAGAAACCCGCTCATGTAAACACCCGTAGAACTCATAGAGCCGACTGATTTTATGTACTACCGGTCAAAGGTTAAAGAGCCTCTGGTACTCTGATCTGCGGAACCGGACGGGAGTTCGCAGCCATGTCCACACTGCTTCCAGTGCCAGGAAAGTGACCATGAGAGTCCAGACAACAGTGAGGACAAGTAAGAGAATCGATTCTGCCTGCCAATGTGCCGTCATCATTCTACCGCCGTACCAGGACTTTTCAGCCACGAAACCATTCATCCACAAAAGGCAAGCAGAAACTAATGCCACAAATCCGACCCGAAGACTGCCCTCGAGAAGATAGTCCTGCCACTCCATCCAGTCGATCGCGAGCGATTGATCCATGTCCGCAAGCCTGCGGTATCTTTCGAGCCTGAGAACATGTTCGTCGGTCCTGTTTGACTTCATCTTTTTGTCTGTGATTGATTGAGACTTTTGGATGGGAGGTAGAAGAACAAAGTTCAAGTCTGCAGTGAGGGGATCTGAGGTATCTGTCATGATTTCTGATGTTCGTTAGTTCTGAAGAGGTATGGGGACAAGAGGTGCTATTGACGAGTTTCTTTCATTGCATCCCACTCTTTTAAATCCGTTGCGTTCAGGCGTCCCATGCTCAGAGTGTATACGTGGCTGCAGGTGAGGATTGCGCGTGTCTTGTGCAACTCTGCTTCGATAGGTTCTCACCATACTTTCATGATGTTGCGTCACAAATTCACTCTTGAAACGTGGCAATTGACGACCACAATGAGCATCGTTTTTTTAGCGTCCGCGCCTGTAGTCCTTCAAGACGCGTCTCGACTCATGGTGCGAAGGGTTGTTGTTGTTGCTGCGATGCCTGAAAATATCAGCAAATCAAGGCAACCTCGGGAAGCTTTTTCCGGGCACTGGATTCCAGTTCAGTCCAATCCACAGTGTGGCACAAGAGGGGCAAGCATTGGCCAGTCCGCCCTGTCCTGTTGATTCCGATCCACTCCTGGCAAAAATTGATGCACAGGGTTCAATAAGGAGGAGGGAAGGGTGTGGCAAGACCAACAAGAAGAATCTTTCGCCAGGTTGCCTGCGAGAGAAGCGTCTTGGGAATGCTGGGAGAGAGAAGAACGCGGCACATGTCTATGCTCCTTGTGGAGAGAACCTGAGTTGGATCAAAACGAAGCGCGCAGAGTTTTTGTCCTCAGAATAAAAATATCCAATGGTACTTTGGCTTTTTTTCTTCTTTTTTTTCTCGTTCTCATCGTGTTCCCATTCTCATTCCATTTCTCTCTTCTCTTCCTCTTGGCTTTGCCTCCTTTCAGGATCCCACATTTCTTCTACATCCCCATCTACATCTACATTCGCATTTTACGCTCAACATGTCTGGCGGGATCACCATTACCGTCATCTCGTACGCGGGCACAGGAATCGCCTTCTTGTTCTCAACGCTCTCTCTCGGTAACAAAACTTCTTAATGCATGCCCCACCATGAGTAATCTCTCTGCACAATGTGCTGATGCCTCTGTTTCTCTCGGACGTAGCTTGCGGGCTATACTACTTGGCAGAGCTCGTCGAGGAGTATACAGTTCAGACAAAACGGATCATCAAAGGCCTGACCATGGTAACTACTCCGCTCTTCTATTTGTTGTTCCTTTGAACGACTTCCGAGCCGATTGTCAGACAGAGACGCAAGCTCGCTAACCAAATGATCGTGTACCTGACTTATTGTGTGTAGGCTGTCGTTGTTATTCACTTGTCGCTCTGGCTGCTAGATGGTCTGCCGTTTACGAAGATCATGTTCTCACTTGGATGTCACGCGATCTACAGTCTGAATCTCGCCAACTTTCCTTTCATCAACCTTCTCAGTTTTCCTTTCATCGCCAGCTGTGGTACGTCTATACTTGGATAACATCAACATGGGGCGCTGATCTACTGCTGGACTCTCACCATTCTTTGTATGCTAGCTCTTGTCTTGATTGATCACTTCATGTGGTTCCAGTACTTTGCAAAGCACTACTACAGCTTCATGAGCATCGCCAGCTTCTTCGGGATCTGTGTTTGGATGATTCCATTCACTTACTTTATCTCACTCAGTGCCAACGACAATGCACTTCCTAGCTTTGACAAGACCCAGCAGAATAAGCAGAAAAAGGCAGGAATTCTGAAATCGATCTTTGACACGCTTTTGAACAAGAAGGAGTCTTTGCCTGTATTGGTTGAGACGCCAAAGTACACTGGCTTCGGGAGCTCGCTTGGATCAAGACCTAGCACACCTGTAGGCTGTCCTGCATCGGGATCAACAGCGCCGTACGGATCGTTCAACCCAGAAAGAAATCCTGTCAGCCGACAGGACTATCCGATATCCCGACCCAGCTCCAGCAACAGCAATTATCGTGTTGGGGGAAACGCAGGTTTCCACAGCAATAGCAATAGCAGTTTTGGGGCAACCCCAATCCAATCTTCATCATCAGGAGCACATCAACAGCAGCACCATCACCAACAGCAAAACTATGCCAGTAGCAGTGCTGTGTACAGCAGTCAGTCCCATAGCTCGGTTGGCAGTCGCTTTTAAAACCAGGAAGACGATTGCTACCCAATAATGTATTCTACTTCTCAAATAACTTCCAAGATATATCCACCGTGGTTGACAGTGCTGTAGTCCTAAACATGAAAAAAGTGACTGCCACGGCGCTGGGCGGTGGAACTCCTCTGCGGTAGCACGTTTTGCCACCAATCTCCGCCCGCTTCGTTTTGCGGTGCGCCCGAGTGAGACGTTTCCGCTTCTGTTGGCCGTTTTTTCCTTCCATCACTCACATCCGTTCACTAGCACGCTGTGATTCCTTCCTTCCCCTTTGGCTTTGCATTTCATCCACTGCATTCACATTCACTTCATCCACTCTGACCCATGTGTGTGCTTTGCACGAATCTGGCCCCCCTCCAAGCCTAACTTCACTTCCACCCGACGGCCTACTGTCGATCGTTTCTTATTTGGGCTCTCGTCTTCTCTGCCTGCACAGTGCGGACTCACTCGCACGAGCTGCATCCATCTCCTCAGCAAGAATCCTCCATCTCTCTCAAGCCCTCTTTCTCTCGCTTTCTGTTGCGGGTAGCACTTGCTTACCTCTCCGCTGTAATCATTGACAGGGGTCCATCAAGTGCCGTTAGCCGATCTGTTTTCGACAAAGCCATCCGTTCTGATCGAACAAGAACCAAAGACCGTTTCGTGTCACCCCACAAAAGATAAAATCTTTTTTTATTCATATCGTTTCTACAAGACTCGCAGGTACGGCGCCGACCTGAGCAGACGTAGTGCAAGAAGTGATATGGATGCGGTTGCCTCCCACCGAGAATAACAAGTTCTTCTTTGTCATTGATCATTTTGCTAGAGGCGCTCAGTCTGAACCGTCATGGAGGATAAAGAGTCTCTGGCTAAAAAGCAGGATGAGCTGCTCTCGCAGCACCTGTCGAGCGTCGGCGGATACCCTGCAACGTCCCCAACCGGCACCCCGCTTTCGACCTCCAATCTATCGCATCAATCGACCCCAGCTCATTCGCCTCAGCCATCTCCACGACCGAATGGCTATGATCAAAGGACGCCTCCACAAACACCACAAACACCCCAGTATCCTCAATCGTTGACGCCCATGCAGACTCAGGGTTTCTTACAACAGCAACAATTTCAACAGCAACAGCTCTTCGCGCGACAAATGCAGCAGGTGCGTCCTATAGACGGAGGTTTCTCTCCTAGATATGGAAGCAGGCCTCTTTCAGTATCTTCTCAGATGTATCGTGGCCTCAGCAACCCAGGCCAATCGTTTGCAGCTATGAATGGCCCCATGGGTGCTATGCCGTCTTTGAACGGAGAAGGATCGCCTATGATGAGGTCTGTCAGTATGGTCACCACCCACCCACCTTCTTCTGGGAGTGCTTCACCTGCATATCCAGGAGTGCAGTATCAGCGTCCGTATCAAGAGCATCAGCTATATGAGCAGTTCGAGCAGCAAGCTCATTACTATCGTGATATCAGCCCTTCGACGGACTTGCAAGCACAGCAACAATACCGGCAGCAACAACACCAGCAACAGCGCACTCAGCCTCACGGTTCATATCGCCACTCGACATACCATGGTGTCTATGCTGGGTCACCACAATCACAGCATCAACAGCAAGCTGCCCATTTGCAAGCGCAAAGATCTCTCAATCTGGGTCCAGTCCCACAGAATCGATTTCCTATCTCACGCGACCAATTGCCGACAGCCCTTTCACCCCCTGCGTTATCTGCAACACAACCCGAACCGTTATACCCTGAACAACCACGAAAAATCGGAAGCACCGCAAATGGGATGGAGCTAGGAAATGGATCCAATATAGATGCAGTGGCTACACCGGACACCGCACAGTCAAGGGACTCGTTTATTGCGCCTCACCCGAATCGCAATAGTACATACTCGACGTACTCTATGAGCTCTCCTGTAATCGCTGACCGTATACCGAGACCAATGTCTGCGGTTGTCGAATCCGCTGCCCAATATCCACGTTCACCACGAATGAATCATCTCCTCAACAACAACAGCGCAATTGCGCGATCAGGGTCTGATCCAAACTGGAGCTCTTCATCGACCGTGATCTCGTCTGCTTCAAAACCACGTTCCTCGCAAACTCTTTCTTACTCTCGACAAGTAACCTTGTCGACGATCCCTTCAAATGAAGAGGTCCCGCCCATGCCTGGTAAAATGACTTCAAAGACAGGCAAGGTGCGAATCCAACTCACATTTGATCGCCCCTTCTTTAATGCAGGAGGAGAGCTATCAGGACGGCTGGAGGTCCAATGTTCTTCGTCGCGATCAGTTATGTTGGCGGATATGATTATCGAACTGTTGGGATATGAAGGTAAGCACGTTGGAAGCACGTTGACATGTCGCTGCAGTATGCAGTGTTAACTGGACAGTATGCAGGTTAACTGGACACTAGAGAGCTAACCGATTGTCATATCCGCCGTCTTTTTACAGCATTGACCAAGGATCATTTAACCCCAAAGATCTTTCACAAGACAATACTTCGACTTCAGGATGCACGCCATCCTTCACAGGCGGTCCAAGAAAATATTGAGCCAGGTATGTGATGGCAGTGCTTTGTTGTTTACATTTGTATCACATTCTCATAGTCTCCTTCGTCTTGAATTTTAGATGGTGAAGGCTATTGGTTGGCACGAAAAGGGCGTACCATCTTCCCTTTCAGATTGAGCGTCCAGGACACATTGCCGAACTCGTACGACTCCAAACTTGGCCAAGTCCGATATGTTGCCTCTGCGTAAGAGAAGTTCTTCTAGGATATTGACTGACTTGATGACTACCATTAGTTTCTAACCGGGTGTCCATACATTTCATTCTGCAGGATCGCAACTATGAAGGCCAACCATCACAAGGAAGTTGTGAACCACACCCGGGAAGTTTTTATCTACGAGACCTGGACCACGGACGATATCACGCAGGCTCGTAAAAAGTCGGTGAAAGCGGACACGAGTAAACGGTTGTTTATGGGAGGCGAAGGCAGCTTGGAGATGTACATAGAACTAACAAGGACGATGGTCAGCTCTGGGGGCATCGTGTATGTGAACGTTGGGGTTAAAAATTTGACCAAGAAGAAGGTACAGGATCTCTTGACTCTTCCTCTTGTGCTTCAAAAAGCTCAGTTTGATTATCCAGTCTCACCTGCTTGTTTTCAACATGTTACACCTTAGATTATGGGCATCAAGCTGTCGCTTTGGAGACACATCGCTGCATCCCATTCACGAGCCAGTATATGTAGCCAGTCATCCGGCGTAGGCATCAGAGAGCAGGACAGTGTCAAAAACTACAGCGAGATCATCTACAAGGGCGAGGACTATGCTTTCGATAGCGATGATCCGAGAATTGTGGTCCTTCCAGTGTATATTCCCTCGGGTGTATATTCTCTGCGAAACACCTCCTACCTTCATGTCCAGTTTTTTGTCCAAGTCAGTCTCATGGCGTCTATGAGCAAGGCCCTGGCTGTGGAGCTGCCCATCTACATTACCCATGCATCCTCGTGGTCTGATCCCCCACCCAGAATTCCCAAAGACTTCACATTCCCACTGCACGAGGATGACCCAGTCAAGAAGAACAAGACCGGAGTATTCTCCAAAAAGAAGCTCAATGCCATCAGCATACAAACCAATGGATCAGCTTCTCCGACGATTAGCCCTCGTAAGCCCGGAACAACTGGATCAGTTACGTCTGTTTCTGCGCCAACTAGTAAGAGCAGTACACCCCGGCCACCCGACACAATTGCAATGGACAGCAGTGGTGCGCGCCCAATCACGCATCGCTCACCTCTCAAGGACCCTGATTCCCCAACAAGTGTTTTGGATTTTTCTCAGGCTGGAAATCTCTTTGTCGTAAATCCGGATACCAGCAGTCTCTATGGCTCTGATACCAGTTCTGTGATGAGACAGCCATTGGCGACCCGCGCTGCTCCCACACCGAGAGTCTTGTCTCTTGGAGAAGCATCCTTTTCGCCACCACCACCACCATCGTCCTCTCCTGTAGATCGATCGACGCCACTCATGCCCGCTGACCAAGGCTTAGTCACTGCAATGGATAGTCACACTGAGGACCACAGAGACGAACCTGAGGAGGATGAGGAGCAAGACTTTGACATGTCGCGGTCAGTCGGCTCCTCGATATCTCAGCCTTGCTCAAGCAAGAAGGAAAACGAAAAGCCAAAGCACGGCAAGATGGGCCTTCGCAAGACCCTTGCCAAACTTTCCATTGCTATTCCCAGTCACAGCACCGGTCCCTGTTCTAGCGGAAACAAAGTCTCTCGACAGAGTCCTAAGGCCTTACCCTCCACTCCACGCTCGGCAAAGAGTCTCAGCATGGTCAGCTCCGACGATCCGGTCTCTGCAGGCTCTCTTCGTAGTCCAGGAGGTTCGCGACCTCTCTCGCGCCATTCAAGCGGCTCAAGTATGGGATCCTTCACAGCCGTGTTTGATCGACACACACGAATGCCTAGTGGAGGGTCTAATAGGGTTATGACAGCCTCCCCAGGACCTATTTCGCCTGATTCGAAGAGTACAATATCAGAACCTGGTTCTGCCACTCTCTTGGCCTACAATTCCAAGGCAAGCTCGGGCTCTCTTTCAGAACTATCGTCACCCGCCGTCTGGTCTGGGGCCTCCACTGTAGATACTCCAGATGAGCAGATCATACGTGAGAGGCACCGTGAACTGGGTCAATTGAATATGACACCTTCGATCCCAGACCTGCGGCTGCATCAAGGAACACCCCTCATGGAGGAAATGGGCCGTAAAGAATATTTCAAAGAAAATGATGAGGGCCGCTCATCCGCACCCAGCCCAATTGAGAACGGAATTCCCACTGCACAGTCTTCGCCTTCTACGCCGACATCCCAGAACAAGTCCTGGGAGCTGCCACGAACGTTGTCGAGCTCCAGTTTGGCGTCATCTGTGCTTGATCCTATGGAGGCTTCAACGCAAAGTGCTCGATCTATACGCGACCAGTTTTATTATGGGAATGCAGCCCTAGCGCGGAACACATCCACCAGGTCTTTAGAAACCAGGATGGCTGAGCAAAGTAGAGCGAAATACAGTGGAGAGAACAATAACGATGCCTCTAATATCAAGGTCGAGATAGCGCCAGCCAGAGAGCGCCAGCCAAGCAAACAAGACATTTTTGACAGGGTCACACGGGACGATGAATTGAGAGATAGCCCACCGGCGTTGCCGTTCCGACAGCGAGAAGAGGAAGAAGGGCAAAAGAGGCTACACGAACTGTACGTTCAGCAAGAGCAAGAAGAACAACAGCAGTTGCAGGAGCAACAAATGCAACATCACCTCCAACTACAGCAGCAATTGCAATTGCAACTGCAACTGCAACAGGAGCAACTGCAACAGCAGCAGCAGCAGCAGCAGTGGACCACAGGCTATGGCGATATTGGTCAACCTATATCGACTCAACGCTCGGATCCAAGCGTAATCGCGCCTCGTTCGACACCTTTGATCTTGGACCCTTATTCTACCGTGTTGCCTGTTGCGCAGTCTTTACCCGAACCCATACAAGCGTGTGTTTCTAGCTTCGGCCTTGCTCCGGAAATCAGCATGTCGGACCAATACCACGCTGCAGACGAATTGCAAGCGCAGTTGAATCGTGAATCTATGTCACGACACTCCTCGCGCCCACCATCCAGGCAGTCGTCAGGCCACAATTCACATACTCAGATGGCTGGAGATCCAAGCACGCCTTCTCCGCGTCAGCTTGAGTCTAGTCAAACTCAATATTTTGACCCATCGAGACCTTCATCTTCCTCTGTTGGGCATGGTAATGGGCACGATGACAACGCGTTCTCTGGAATGTCAGTGCCGCCAGTACATACCATTCATCAACCTCAGCAACTTAATCATTTTCCTCACGGATTTTCCTCATCGGTTTATTCAGCATCAATAATTCAGCAGGACGAGGGGAGTCTCATGGCTGGAGCTATTATATTGGAGCAGCGCTCAACGGAAATGATTCCAGAACAGTTCCCCCCTTTGACTTTGCAGACTGAGCCAACTACTTTCCATACAGGCTCTCGGGGATTGAGTCAGAGCAATGCAGGAGATGTTCAGTACGGGACTCCAGGAGGACTCTCGCTTATTGAGCAGCCGTTTGTTCCTCCGCCAGCATTGGAGGACAACGTAGGTGTTTACCCTGGACCAATGAACCACCTTCAGGAGAACAGCCAGTACCTGGGAGCCTCTCTTCAGCCAACACAGTTTAGTCCGCATCCCAGCCGGTCAAATTCGCGTCAAAGTTCTCCAAAACAATGGCACCAGGATATTTCCGGGCCACCACTGCATTCTCAGGGCCATGTAGTTCCGCCTTATGACCAGCGAGAGTTGGATCCAAATATCCATATGATTGCTTATAGTAGCGGTCAAGATTTCCAACCGTCCATGACAATCCCTCTCTCGTACGCAGGCCACACGTACCCTGGTTCTGGAGAGTTGGCTGGTCCTACCCTGGGACAACTGCCGAATATCCGCCAAGATGAGTCTTCAATGAGTATCCCATACGATAACCGCGCTCCTCAGGGTTCAATATACATGGAGGATGCTGGACAAGCTCCGTACCAACCTCGGACGCAGTATATCCCTGCCTCGACTACGGCCTCGAACATCGAATCAAGGATCGTCCCAACAGACGAGTTGGGAGGCGGTGTCTTGTACTATCAGACTGCCCCAGAGCCCGTCCATACCCTTGTACCAGAGGCTTTCCCCCAATCAGAGATTCTTCAGCGACCATCTTTGATCCCTCAGGCTGCATGGACCCACTCTTCTCCACCGCTGCCCTCAAGAGAGATTGAGCCTACAGGCATCAGCCACATAGAGTCGTCTGACCCAATCTTTCAACAGCAGAACCCGTACATGGTCAAAGTGCAACCCTCGGCCGTACCAGCTCCTGAAGACATTAGCACGTTTGAGGAGGGCGAGTCTGTGATAGAGCACCAGCAGCAACAGCAAGATCATGGGCATTCTGAACCACTCACACCTTCGATATTGCCTGGAGCTGGAGGACTGAATTCTCGTCCTGGACCGTTTAAACTCAGTGGTTCGTCCCTTGGCTCCAATTACAGGATGAGCCCTCTAGCATACGAAGGCAATGTCATGACTGCATCCTCCCCACCTCCCCCCTCCGATGGTGGAGTCGAAGTGTTGACTGGGTTGGATCCTGCTCTCGTGGACTCTCAACAACACGACCTAGGTCGGATTTCCCCTGCTCCTCCACGAGCAGCAGGCGACGAAGTCGATGAACGCGATGCATTATTGGCCTCTAGAACGGACGCGAACTTTGAATCGATACTTGGAGACAAGACTCTGGAATTTTATGATCACGAAACAAACGACAATGCAGAGGTCAGGGGTTTGAATGTTATGAACCCAGACCCATGATATTATCTATAGAAGCCTTGTAATATACTAGAATTGTTTTTTTATTCAGCCAACAAAAGTTTGATATCATCCCGTGCCATTTGTTTCTCGCTCGGCTTCTTTCGTGCTTTTGGCGCCACTGCTGCATCAGGTTCACGTTTAAAGTAGTTGCCGACTAATGCAGTTGACAAGAGCGGCGAGAAAAAAAGTGGGTAGTTAGGTTCATCATCCAGAATGATAAAAAATAATAAATAAAAAAACTTCCCAATTGTGCTCGCTCGCCCAAGCTTACTTTTCTCAATCGTCTCTTCGTGTTTTTCGAAAATCTTTCCATCCAGGGTAAGTGGTAATGGCGCGCTAGGTTGCAAGTGGACTCCAGGCAGAGTTGACTACAAATCCAAGAGGGAAGATGATAAGAGGTGTCAGCTTGTATGAATTCCAAAGGCCTCGGCGTGTAGAATTTGTTAGTTTACCTTGCGGAAAGTTTTGAAGTTGGGGCGGTCTTTCCATTTCGCTTCTAGAACAGGGTCCAAGATGGCTCTTGTCTTGAAGTTGGGTTTTTCCTTCCACCGCTGGGGCCAATCCTTCCTGTCAGCTTCCTCCAATATGTGTACACTGGCTGAGCGGTCGACGTGCCCCAAGTTCTGTGATAAGGGATTAACATCGGCGGATGAGAGCGACGGTCCTTGACTCTGTGATAGGTCTCCTAGTAGTTTCCGTCGCTTGTTCTTGGCCAAAAGTAGATCACTTCGTTCTGACTGCATCAAGCCACCCTCTCCGCCTCCAACAGTCGCGTCTCGCTGTCGATGAGCTCCCACTCGGAGTAGTTTTTGTTGCTCATCCATGTTGTCCTTCTGACGACTGATCTTGACATCTAATTTCAGACCCTCCATATCGCCACGGATAGCCTCGAATGTCGCATGTTTTGAATTCTTTCCAGATTTTGATCGATGATCCGTGGTCTGTGAGTCACTTATACTTTGCTTTTTTTCAGCTTTCTCGGCAACTGCAGGTGGAGGTTGGGAATTTTTGCCCGCGGGTTGTTTGATATCCTCATCGACAGCTGAAGTATAGTCCTCCTCGTCTTCTGACAGTATTTTCTGTGTTTGTCCATCGCGTGGGAACTCCATTTTCTGTGTTTGATCATCACGAGTAAATTCCACTTTCTGCGTCTGCCCGCCCCGTGTATACTCTATTTTCTGCGTTTGTCCATCCCGTGTAAACACTGCTCCCGTCTTGGTTGTATCCCCAAATTTCCCTGGCTCCTCGGACTCGCTCGATTCGGCATCCAGATCAATCGGCTCTGGCCATGCGACCGGAACAGGGGCGACGAGGCTAGATGAATTCCGAGTGGTACTGGCCGGCGTAGGCACATGAAGTGAACCAGGGTTCTGCACAGTAGTGGGCGTCGCTGCTGGTGGGGCAGGAGGGTCCAGATCTACAATATCGTCATCGTCCAGCAAGTCAAAGAACATCGCCATACGGTCGGTTTTGGACTAGAGAGATAGGCAACTTTGGATTAGATTTACGTTGAACCTGAGCCTTCTCCCATGTCAAGAGCCGTCATAACAAACCAAACCTTTTTCTTTGGCGGTTTCTCTGTTGAGGTCTTTGATGGCGGTGGGGGGTCCGTTTTGGATTTTGAGGCTCCGGTCTTCTTTGACGGCAAGATCCAGATATCGTCGTCGTCGTCGTCGCCATCTACGATCTCCGGACAGTCAGCAGAATTACCCTTTTGGAGTCTAGGCTGAGGCATGGGCTGAGGCATGAAGGCAGGCATGGACGCCAGAGATCCTAGGTTTTGGGTAAAAGGCATCTGACTGATGTGGAATGTGCTCATTTCTTCGTGTGTTGGGAGAGGGTCCATGTACTTTGGATTGCAAAAAATGTCCGTCGAGGCGTAGATGATCGCCTTTCCAATCTCATCCTCCTCGACCCAGCGATAGCCCAGCCTAAAGATGGCGGAAAGCATGGTTAACCATTGAAGTCTAGTAAATACTCTGACAACCAATGAAGTCCACCTACTTTTTGAGTACGGTTTCCACCTTGGGGAAAACACGCGCCGGGTCTCCGCCAGCTGGAACAAGACACACAGGAATCAGCGTCTCTGACATACATCGGGTTATTACAGTACCGGCTCTAGCTGGATCCTCAATTGACCAGATGCCGCCGCCACACTGTACCAGTTGTCCCACGCTCTTGTTCTATATCATTTACGATGTTGACTTGTAAGAAGGTTTTTGTGTATATTGGGTCTCTCTGAATAACCAATACACGTTTCAAACTTACGAATGTCTCTTTGAAAGATATGAATCGATACCCTGAAAAGACAGTCCTCCGAGAAAAGTGTGGTTCCCATTGTACGGACATATCTCTAAAATCGGCAGGCACTGGTGCAGGGTAGCGGGTCTCCAGTGCTGGTGTGAAGACCTTGCCTTGTGAGCTCCACGAAGTGTTTAACGAGGTTGTCATATCGCCCAACCACGAGGCATCAACAAGATAACCTCCTTCCGCTAGTGCAAGATATATTTTTTCCGTCAACTTGTTGTTGCCAATGATGAGGTGAGTCGAAACTCCTGGAACCCAAGCTGCTGAGTCGACTTTTACATCTAATATATTGCAGAATGTACAGCAGGGCGTCTATGAGATCATCTGTTATTACCCAAACATCATAAAATAACAAGGGAGGCCTTACCAATTTCAACCGCTGACTCAATGATACTCAACTTGGCCTGACGCGCCATGCCAGAGGAGCAAAGGCTGATATCCACTCTTTCAAGTCGAAATGAAGTGTTGTCACCAATCTCTACAGTTACCCAGCCTCCGTAACCTTTTCCAGCAATATGTCGCTTGTCGTCATGGGTCCAAGTCTGGTCTTCCTTGATCTCAACCTCGACTTCTTTTGCTTTTTCGATTTGAATGCCATCCAGAATAACACCGCGTGCGGAGCCAAGGTCGCGAATTGTCAGCTTTGTATGTTCGCCTTGTACCCTCTAATAGGGACAGTAGAAGCCTTTTCTTATGAGTGTGTGTCTTGAAGGTACGCCCGATCGATAATGACTGACATAGTGACAGAGCAACATACCACGGTCTCCAGGGTAGGCTTTCCAACTGTGATGGCGACATGTCGACGACTGACGGTGCTGTCGTGCGCTCCCAGCCTCGCAATATCGGCTGTTGTCGACATCGATTAGAGATGGTTAATAACGTGGGTATACCATTCGTCTCTGAAGAGGCCTGGTTCCAGTCGCCATCATACCTCCTTCGGCCCTTCCGACTGTAAGTGTCGAGTCCGGCTTGAGCCAAATCCGAAGACCTAAAAGGTCAAAAGACGAGGGTTAGCCTCGGCAAGAGTTGAGTGCTTCACTGGTGTGGTCAGGTGGTGAGGTCTAGTCTGGTCGCTATTGCAGGGGCACGAACCTTCATTCTTGCCCTGGCCGACAAGGAACCACATTGGTAGATTGGATGTGTGTTTGTGTGTAGTGGAATGGACGAGTAATGGAGTGGAGGGATGAGTTGCCACCATTTTTGGTTTTGCGTGGAAGAGTGACTGTTGGACACACGGCACACCCTTTTTTTTTTTTTCTCTGATCTTTGTTCTTTGGTGGCAACACACCATCTGTGCTGTGCTCTCTTCCTCCCTCCTCCTTCTCGTCCTCTTTGCCGTGTCGTTCACATGAGTGCAGTATCGCTGGCGAAAGGGCGATTGATCCACACCGAGGATGGCCAATCCCCTCGCGTTGCCTTTGTCCTGCGTGCTCTTGTCATCCATCCATCCATGACACGCGAGGAGGGGCAACAACTGTCCCTGCGACGCTGAGCGTGCAGGAGTGTCTCCTGAACAGCAACACACAAGAGCGCAAAGAGGACAACAGGAAAACAACAAAGAGGGTTCCTCCTTTCCTTGCTTCAACCTCCCTTCCCTTGCCTTCCCTTGCCTTCCCTGCCCTTCCCTTGCTCTCCAACGACCGCCTCCAAATGCCACCTGCCACTGAGCAAAACAGCCCACGACTGTCCTCGCTGCCGTACATGCATTGCCTCCTTGATTGATCATTCAGCAATGTTCTTTCATTGAATCCTCTTACATTTGCTTTCTTTCGTCGAAACCGTCCTCTCCTCTCCTCCGTTGCGTTCCTCCGCGTTTGTCTCTTCTTTACTTGCCATTCCTCCCATGCCCATGCATGCAGCCGCCACTGTGAGCCTGCGGTGGTTGGTATCCATTTCTACCTTTGTCCTGACCCTGACCCTGACCCTGCTCCTGGTCCTGACTGTGTCTGCAACGGCTTCTTCGGCGAGTCCTCCATCAGCGACAGGAGCCACAGGACAAACCGTGCCTCAGGCCGTGGTCTACGCGGCCTCGTGCGCTGCTGCAGGAACATGGTATCTTCAAGGAGGATATCATCTGGAGTACACCAATGCGACCTATTCCCTTGATCTGACCATCCCTTGGAATACTACCCAACCGCCCTGGATCCAGCTGCCCTCCTCGCCCAACATGACCACCTCTACCTGCATCGTTTCTCTCAATGGCACATATCCCTTTCAGGGACACAAGGATGCTGTGATTTCGTTCTTTGGGAATGAGGACAATTCCCAGCCCTTCATGAACCTTTATGACATGTCCTCGCAAACGTGGCTCCAAAACCGTTCAACGGTGACAGTACCTGCGCGTAACCATGACCAGGCACCAGTCGGAGATCCGATCGATGGCAAGATTTATGTCCGCGGAGGGTATCGCTCAGAGAATGCCTCGACGATGGATATCTATGACCCCAGAACCAACAGTTTTTCCTCGCTCGACATGCCAGTCTCCGCACCAACCAATGGCAGCCTTAGCGCAGGAGCGACCAGGGTCCCAATTGCGCAAGGCTATGCGTCCGCTTGGTGTTCACAGCGATCCAGCATTCTTTACTTTGGCGGCCGCTTCGGAAATGCAACAGCCTTTGTGTCTCCCTTGATATTTGAATACATCCCTGCTAACAACACCTGGGCTGCACTCCCGACCACAGGAAAAGGACCAACTGAAAGAGAAGACGCGTGCATAGCCACAGGTAGGATGTCTGGTTGTAAGTTTTATCTTCGAACCTTGAGCGTTCCTCCGTCTTACCTAACCATGGCTCGGTGGCTGTCTCATGTTTTTATAGATCAGACCTGTAGTAAGCTAGTGGTGTTTGCAGGTCAGGACTCAGAGACCATTTTCGGCGACATTTACATCCTGGATCTGGCGACAATGCAATGGGCCGTCGGCCCTTCGCCAAGCAACGGTCGCGTGGGCATGTCCTGCACCATGTTTGACGACGGATTCCTTTCTTGGGGAGGTAAAGAAAAGGGCTCATTCACTGTCTGTACTAACGATCAAGCGCGGGGGTAATGCCTTTTGATCTCTCCTTACTAAAACGTGTATCTCTGTTTTAGGAGCCTCGGATGTTTTCCTCACCACGCTTCGTGGTCCATTCCCAGATCTCTTCAATGTCACAACGATGAAATGGTCTACGCGATACAAAATGACAGACTCGGAATCACCTCAACTCACGCCAATAAACGGGACTGGGAAGGGCGTCACTCTAGCTCTTGTACTTGGGCTGTCGATCGGAGCAACAGGATTGGCAGCCATGATCGCCGGTATACTTTTATATAGGCGAGAGCGGAAAAAGGCTGCGAAACATTACGGTCGCATTCATGGACGGGAAAGAGATCCATCTGAAGGCAGCTCGGCCCATGGAAAGCCAGTAGTGGATACAGACGCCTTGGCCCCTGTGGAACAAAGGACTGACGTAGCAGAAACATATTTGAACAGTGGGGCTGTAACTCGAGAACCAGATCCCCAATCCTTAGAAGAAGGCAAGAGACAATGGCAACAGAGTCTTGGACATAAGGTCGAGTTGTGTTCGTCTTCAGGATACGACGGAGCTACAGCCGAAATGGATATTGTCTCGCAAAACAAGCAGGAAGATCCGACGTTCCTTCCTCAATCAAGGATTGCTGTAGGTCCTATGCCTGCTGTCTGCCCGCCTGCCTCTATGCCAGGGTTACCGTCGGGAAGTCCAGTCTCACTCTCTGCTGTCGCGACTCCTTCGGCGCCCATAGCGAGGGATGCAGACTTCTCCACTGGCGGAGTGGATCCTTATAGTACCAACATCAGAGCGCTACAGACTCCTCAGGCGTCACCTTTCAACCCTGATTTTCAACGATATACCCAGTCATCTGTAGACGATACATCTCCATAAAACAATTTGTCCACCTTTTTTTTTCTAAACAACACATCTCCCTTCAATGAGTATGAAGTGACTTTCATTATTTCAAGGTAATGATGGTTTGGTTTTATTGACATTCGATGACAAGAAATGATTGCTGAACAAAAGATAAAGGCCATTGAAGAAAACAACCCATCGCACCTTGCCCCACTCTTTTGAGTGAGTCAGCTCATGTACCCATAGACTTGGCTATAGGGGTGTTGCTGAAAGACGGCAGGAGCATGGCCCATGGGTGCGTGGGGCTGCATGGATTGCTGTTGAACAGGCCAGCGTTGCTGAAGCACGAGCCCTTGAGGGGCCTGATTGTGGACAAGACCGGTACCATTGAAGGGGCCACATTGCTGCTGTTGCTGTTGCTGCTGCATCTGCATCTGTGGGGCTTGTGGATGGTGGTGGTGATGGTGGACAGAAAGAGATCGGACGGGTAAAGCGGCTTGGATGGCTTGGGCGGCCTGACTGGCGGCTTTGGCATGGGCGGCGACCGAGGCTGGACTCTTGCCGTTCTCGTAACGAGACCGTCTTCGAATCACATTTCGCTTCAACGAGATTGGCCTGTGGATGTGATGCAGCTTGTAGTAGAGACCGCAGGCGTTGCAAAGGATATCGCCATTGTCATCCTTGCGCCACAGGGGTGTCAGCGTCGTCTTGCAGTTGGTGCACGTTGGCTGAGGGCTCGAAACAGTGCTTGCACCATCGGTGCCAGAAGAGCCATCGGCCTTGAGCTCATCCGAGGAAGAAGAGCCGTCCAATCGAATACCGTTTAGTTTGGATCGAGGGCCGCCCGCAGCACCTGTTTGACCAAGGGACTGTTGCAGATGCTTGGGTCGGTGCATAGCGTGCAACTTGTGGTAGAGACCGCAAGCGTTGCAGAGGGGCTCATTGTTGGCAGACCGGCGCCAGAGGGGTGTCACTGTCGCACCACAGTTGTGGCAACGGACACCCATACCGGCTGCAGCCTTGATTGCGGCCTTGGAGGGCTTACGAGGCTTGGTCGTGCGGGTGGTTTTGTAACCAGCCGAGGACAAGGGTCGGTGTTGGGCCACCTCCTCTTTGATGAGGCCGGGGCTTGCCATGGAAGTGCTCATGGTGTTGGCGGGCATCTCGGGGACGGCCGACTTTGTGGGTAATAAAAACGGGAAGGAAGACCGCTCGGGTGATACCAAAGGAGAAACGGGAGACATGGGACGTTCTTGTTGGACTGGAGAACCCACAGGCTTCAGGCATGCAGGCGAGGGCGTCGAGGAAGGAGTTTCTGGAGGCGAAAGCAGACCATCACCCATTCCAAAAGCTGCTGCAGCCTTCTGGTCAACCTGTGTCAGCGAATGTGGGCGGTGCGATGACAACGGCTGTTGAAGGGGCAGGCGATTGAAGTAGTGTTGCTGTTGCTGACCAGTAAGGGCCTGGGTGGCCTGAGTAAGATAGGAAGACGGTGCGGGGGACCAGGTGGAAAAGAGTTCAGGATCTTGTTGAAGTTGGTATTCTTGGAATTGTGAGAGTTCGAGCCGAGACACTGAGGCAGGCCCATTGCAATTGACAGGGTTGATCAGGGACTGCATTTCCCAGTCCTGGTTTTGTGAGGAGGGAAGAGAAGAGGTTGAGGCAACAGAGGCTGAGGAAGGGTTGAAGAAGAGGTCTGAAGGAAGTCCATCTTCGGCGAGGAGAATGTCGTGGGGGGATCCTGTGCTGTAAAGAGAGTAGTTGGCCGCGGCTGGAGAGGTGGGAGTCGAAGGGGCGTTTGCAAAAAAGTCGCCTGGGAAGCAATAGTCATCCGAAAGGAAGGACAGGTCGAGGATAGAGTTGTAGTCAGTCATTGTGAAAAAGAGCGGTGTAGGAACTATGGACAAGTGAGAAGATGACGATGAATCAAATGCAGGGTTCTAATACAATGATATGGAGGTGCAGAGGTGTCAAGGATGGTAGGGGGTGAAGAGTCAAGAGGTGAGAAAAATGGAAGCAAGAAGAAAAGAAAAAGAGCGGGGGGATAGTCAGGACCAGCCGAGTTATATAGGCAGAGATAAAAACGAACGTCTCTTTGTTTGTGAGCAGGGATGGCAATTGAATTGCCATTGAATGAAGGGAGTGGTTGACAGATTGTTTTTTGTGGCCGGGTTGATTGAACACAAGGGTTGTTGACAACAGGAGCAAGTGGGTGAGTGAGCATCGAGCAGAGGAAAAGGCAAACGGGCAAACACACGCGAACAACGGACCTTTTTTATTCAATGATTTTCTATTATGTTGTTTTTTACAGTTCCTCTCACCCACACCGACCCAATCGCACCACGCCCCTACTTCCGCGCAACGCCTTAAGGACTCTTGGTCCACGCGCTTGACTGTTTGAATCACATTAGAATACTGATCGAAATACACTTTGACCTGTCAGCAGCGATGACCTGTCTTTCCGCTCCTCTTGCCTTGGCTTACTTCACCCATATCTGCAAATGAATTGAAATTGAATAGAACCTTGACTCCACGGCACATCTTTGAAGATATCGTCCGCCGTTCGCTCTTGCCTCTCTTTTTTCAAAGGAGCAGGCCAGTACATGCCTCTTCAGATGGAGCTGGCCGGCTCGATTCGTCCGGGGGCAGTTGCAACTTACAGGGCCGCTACTGCTCCCAGCAAAAGATTAATACAGTAACTGGGGACAAACCGGGGTACAGGCGGACTTTTTGCACCGATCGTTCACATGAATTGCACACCGACTACAGCTGCTGTCCTGCAAAGCACTACTGTACAGTACCCCACATTTGGCGGTCCAAGAAATAAAAAAAAGTCCGCTTGATTGACCAAGGGAGAGAAGGAGACGAATGGCGTGGATGTCGAGTGATTGCGCCATAGTTTGCAGAAGAGAACTGTCCGCGAACCCAGGCCGGGATATGGACAGGAGGCAGAGATTATGACAAGGCCTCTCTCTCACACTCCTCCCTATTTCGACAACGATGATGATCTCGGTAACCGGATCGCCTGGCCCCCCTCGTCATCCTCTGAGCTGCTGCACCCCTTCTGTGCTGTTACACAAAGATGGAGATTAGATATAATATCTTCGCCAATCACAGCCCGTCAAAAAGGCAAGATTTCACAGTCACGGTGTCATCCTGTCATTCTTGGGCTGTTCACAAACGAGTCGGCGACCGACACACGGCTTGAAGATCAAGAACCGTCGATCGATTGACCATATACAATCATCCTGCCGATGGAACATGTTCCAATACCGTCTAACCTCACCATCCGATGGGAACCCGATCGCGAGCTCGCTCACGACCCAGACTCGCCATAATGGACCGAGGTAACGTGGCCTGGTCTCTTCCTCGGATCCCCCTCCGAGTAAAAAGCCAGTGCCGTGCTTGACTGCTGTCCTCATAGGGCTATCTTCGACTGAGCGATCTGGGAAGTAAGAACTGGTGATAATATGAAAGACGGAACGACTACGACGCTCGTCGCTCGATGGTTCTTCAAGGTATCTTCTCTCTCCTCCCTCACGCGACCTTTCTCTCGTTTTTGTTCTGTTCGATGGAGAGAACAAAAAAAAATAGAGAGCAAAAAGGAATTATATTGCCGAGGCCCCACATCTTTGCGCTCTTCTCCGAGAAATCATCTTTGGACCCTGCAATTGAAGTGACTTTGAATAGTGATAGTGGATTGAAGGTTGCGGGTTAGGGCTGCGGCCCGTTAAAGTTTTGTGGGGAGGAAAGCAAACCATGGGCAGACAGATGAAGCGAATGAGGGCTCTCTCACCGGAAAGCCTATTGCCAGTGAAATGGAGGGCCAGCCAACAGCAGCGAGAGAGAGAAGGTCAGGTCATTTCGATGTTGTTTGTTTGTTGCTGTTGTTGCTGTTGTTGTGGACCTCCACTTGATCAAAGTCAACTGATGTGTTTCTTTTTGAATTTTTGAATAATGATAATGGTGCGGTCCCCTGCCCACACAGCCTGGACGCTCGTCTGTTCTTCACTTCCAGCATGTTTCCCTCACTAGCTCTGCAACTGATCCTGGTGCAAGGCTCTCATGCGGCACTCTTGGCGTTTTAATCAATCCAACCGGGACTCTTTCGTGTAACCGCAAACACCGCGCCCACCTCCCCAACTTTTTTTTCTTGCCTGCGGCCTTACTATGCTTCTGTTGGCCTACGTTGGTTGGTCTGGTCTGTTATGCGTGTTTGCGGTCTCTCGAGGTCCGAGGCCGTATCCTCTCTCATGTCTCTTGGACACTTACAAATGTACCTCTGGCACGGCCATTACAACCACCACCCCTGACGCACTCTCCCTATTATCCTCAACGCTTCAATGCATTTATCACTGTGTCAGTTTGTCATCATAGAGTCGAATCAAGCGCAATTACATGTTCTGTACATGTACATGTACCGTATCTCCATGCAGAGAAGTGTGAGAGGTAACAAGAACTTGCAGGAATTAACAGCTCTTAATGAACCGGAAGGAACTGCTCTTGTTTGTTCAGTCAAATTGGTTATGAACAATGCGGAAATTGGGGGAGGGGGATTAGATATGATATCGTCCTTCATCTCTGCGCTCTACCACCCCTTTCTCATAGACCTTTCGAAAGGTAAGGGTTCGTGAGCATCGTCCCCAACAACTGGGTCAGGGACAGGTGAGGGCATGTTTGTGTGAAGGTACAGATGTGTGTTTTGTTCATCTGTCACACTGCAAAGCCTAGATAATTTTTATGGTCTCCTTGTCTCCCTCCCTCCCCCTCGCCACAACCCAACATCAACAACGAGATTGGTTCGCTCACACGCCCGCTCCCACATCAGTAGGCAAACAAACAGGCGAGCGTTGAAGCTTGTCTTCGTTATCTATTGGGCAGTGGACGCTTTGCCCTCGACCCCTTTGAATCTTGTTGGGTCGATGATGGACTGTGGAGAAAGATTTGTCTCGGTTTCCTTGTGTTTGCCCAGATTGCACGACGTTGGATATGCAGGGCCATCTTTCGACCTTGCGCTCACCAATGGCCTTCAAAACTATTGACAGACTAGAACAGGAGTGCAAACAACAAAAGAGAAAGTCAATTTGACGAGAACAGGGACCTTGCTCTCCCTCCTTCTTCCTCAGTCCATCCGCATTCAACAAAAGAGAGTGAGCAGAAACTGAAAAGACGTTTATCTCAACTTGTTTCTCTTCCGAGGCCCTGCAAGACTTCGAGGATGATGTTTGGTCAAATCCTGGAACAGACCTTCTTTTTCATTTCTTCATTTTCTTTTCAATATTGATGCTACCTCTTTTCAACAGAACTGATAGAGATGACGAATAGTCAAGGTCATGCAATGCAATGCAATGCAAAACAAAAAGAAGCTAACAAGAAGATGGACGCGGGTTAACCGGGGGGGATTCACAGATATGAAAAGAGGTTTACGTGGCTCTGAAAATGACCTGGCAACCCTTCCGGTTTGGTCTCTTTTTCCGTGTGAGAGCGTGAGCGCCTGTTTCTTTGTACGACGCAAGATATCCTATCTTTCCCCTACTTCCCCTCCTTAAGTGTTTATAAACACACGAACACACGGCGCAAAACCTTTTCTGTTGTCCATTTCCCGTGGGCAGGAAAAACGTGCCGTTTGCTCTGCAGCTGATCAATTCAAAGAGAACCATCGAGTATTCATCGGACTTTCCTTTTCGAGGTGTCGGTTTTCTTGGCGTTGCGCTTTGTTGTGTTTTTTCACTTTGCGCTTTTCACAAGACTCGGAGGAGCATCCGTTTCGGGTCGACCTTTCAAATGGAGGTCACGACAGCAGGTCACAACCCTTCTTGGTCTCCCTTGAGGGGCGAGAAATGAACGATTGAACCAGACAGACAGAGAGCTCAGCCCCTGAACCGCAGCAGAACATGGCACAAATGACGTATGTAGTTCACACATGCACAGGCGGAGTGGGTGGATCGACTGCTCTGTCGACACTTATTAATACCTTTCGATCCCCAGGTAAAAAAGATTGAGGGAGAGAGTTCTTCCTTTCCACCTTTCTTGGCGAAACTCAGCACTTCTCTTTTGGAAATAACAGTAGACTAGCATGGCACGCCTCGTGACGGAACGCAGGAGGTATTCGAGGTATATAAAGATGGAGGGGAAATGAAAAACAAAGCTCCTGTTCAGTTACTTCCCCAATTCTTCATCCCATCTTCCACCGCCACCACCAGTACTACCAGTACCACCAGTACCACCAGTACCCAACATATCAAAAGTAACAATGGTTGTCGCCGTCGCTCAGCAAGCAGCGATCAGTCCCTCGGACACGCCACTAGAACATGAAGACACCTATGTACAGCAGCTGTGGCACTCTCTTGAAGAGGCACTTCATTTGCGTGAGCCGGTTCCGCCTCCAGGTGAGAGCAGTGCAGATCAACTTGATGTCAATTCTTCAGACATCTCTCTAAACTGTAACGATACCCATTCTTTTATTTCGACTTTGTTTAGTCCCTCCAAAGGACGAGCGGTGGATGGTGAACACAGTCGACCTGTCTATTTCACCTCAGGACGAAGAGGATGTACATTTCTGGGACAAGTTGACCTCAAAACTTACGAGCCGCTACCACCACTACATATTGCAACAGGAATCGGTTTCAATTGATGTGCCCACAGAGGCCGCTTTGAACCATCTTGGCAACCAAGGAACAGAAGACGAACTGCAGCAACGGAGAGTTTACTTCAAACGGATGTCTCGCCTATGCCAACAAAAATTCGAGCACGACAATGAGATTGCGCTCAAAGAACAGCAAGAAGACGAATCCCTAGTGAACGCCACGTCTGAGGATGTACAAGAGCCGCATCATCATCATCGCCATCATCGTATCTTGTCCAGCCTCAAGGACCGTCTTCATGGGCGAAGACATAGCACTGAATTGGTTCCAAAGATCGACCCTGAAGAGATGAGGGCCGCCCATCGACTCATGTATGGCCATGGTAATGGCTCAGCTAGCTCAGTGAGTCTTGACCTCGGTAGTAAGACCACCGCAAGCGAGAGTGATGATTCATGGGGCCGATCTATGTTTGGATTATGGTGGGGCCATCGTCGCCATAGCGACAGCGAGACCAACGACACTCTTGGTGAGGACGACTGGGAAAAGGTTGATATCCCAAGGCACAAAGCGGACCAGAGGGAGAGTCTTCGAGAACAGAACGGACTTGTCCCAGCTGAGCCCGAGCCCCAGTCCAAGTCTGAGACTCACCGCCATCATCACTTTCGCCTAGGACGGCGGACTCCTAAAACTGACGCGTCGGTCCTTGGATCCTCCTTGACCGTAGACCAAAGCAAGCGCAATCAGAAGTCCACTCTTCAACGTCACCAAGCTTTGGCTGCTGCAGGTAAGGCACTCTCTCTTGCTACTGAAAAGAGATCCAGCTAGATATGAACCCATTAGCTGACCATTTGCCTTTATTTTGATCTTTCGATGAATCAGCTGCGTACGAGGCCATGAAGGCGTACCAGGCGAAGAAAATCCGCCAAGGCAAGAAGGTATCTCATGGCGAGATGAAGGCTATACTGGCAGGAATGGCTATGGCCGAAGCGGTCAAGTTGCTAGAATCCAGACATCATTCCAGTAGCGACACTGACGATATTGATGGCGACGATGACGCTGTAGCCGAAGCTGGCTCTAAAGTCCTTAAGCTCTTTGAGCTTTGGAGATCTCCATGAACATGTTCCGGATCTGAATTAAATAATAATACCATTTTTATTTATAAATAAGAACCGGTATTGTTGGTTATTGTACAAAAAGTCTAAATGACTTCTGTAACTGCGACTACCCTGGGAGCAGTGGGATCATCGCTGTCCTGCAACAAAGAGGTTTCAGAAAGAATTGTGGCAACAGGATTACTGGTTGCTGAGGATGAGGAGGAGGGAGGCAAGGGCGTTGCAGAAGGTTCGGGTGTCTCTGTCTGAGCTATGGTTGACTGTTCTCGTTGTTCTTCTGCAGGGACTGCATGTTGCTGACTACTCCTCCGTCGATTCCGAGGAAGGGTGACAGAGGGCGAATTGTCCGTGCTGACCAACGCAGACTGCATGGAAGAAGATCGACTCGGCGGTTGGTAACGGTAAACAGGAGGCAAGTGAAATGTCGTGGAGCCAGACGGCAGTGGATGAAGAAGGGGGTCAAAGGGGTGGGTGTCGGTGGATATTGTTGCGCCTGCTGAGTTTCCAGTGAGAGTAGGAGCGGAAAATAGCCCACCCTGTTCCAGTCCAAGTCCGGCCGCTCTCCAACCGTAACCAACGTCTCCGTTTGCAGGTTCGCTCGAGTATGCAGGCAGGGCTTCGATTGATATGTCGCCGGCAGAGGAGGAGGAGCTGTGCAGGCTGGACGAGTCGGCGTGCCTTCTGGTATTTCCTATCACTGGTGAATCGGTGGTGATCTGGGCTTGGGCTTCAGCTCTCTCACGCCTCTGTCGTTCGCGCAAGAGGTCATTGTAAGCTTCAACGCCGTGGGTGAGGACAAAGGCGAGCTCCTGGTGTTGCTCCAGACTTTCCGGTATAGTGCCAGGTGGAGGGACGATGGGTTTGAGATGGCGGATCTTGAGCTGTTTGTAGATGCGATAGAAGTGGATAAAAGCCAGAGAAAATATGACGGCCGAGAAGACGATGATCAGTATCACCAGAAGGGACCGTTGCATTCTTTATATCGATCTCAAGGACAGGGGTGAAGACAGTGAAGAAGGTGGCGACTAGGAAGGGCCAGAGGCGGAGAGGGAAAACCCAAGTGCAGGGCAGGGCAGGGCAGGGGATAGGGAGAGGGTGGGGGCAATTGCGAGGGGTGAGGCTGCGGAGAGAGAGACGAAGAGAAGAAGGAGCGACAACAACAACAACCCAACCATCGCGGGGTCGTTGGTCGTCGTGGTTGCAGTAGCAAAATGAGAGAGCAATTAAAATCCCACGCAGGCAAGCACCTTCCAGTCGCCTTTCGCCCTTTCGTTAGTCGACTCTTTTTTTCAGGCCCCTCTGACTTCACCGAAGATATCTGGATCGCATGGGCTGTGGCTTGATCTTGCTGGCCATGACAGCATGGGAGGCAGCCAATCAGAAATGTGCATGGCCATGGTCTGTGCGGTCTCTATTTGTGTGTCTTGTCGCTGTCTGGTTTGCTCAAATGGAATTGCTCTGGACGATTGACGAGGGTACATGATGCAGATGGTGATATCATGAACAGGATATGAGGATGTAGAGATGTAAAGACAAGGACGGCGTGATCAGAGGATGACGATGCAGCGCAAGGTACGGGGCATATGCATCGGGTGTGCGTCTGGCGCCCACCCCCGGGCCGTCTGTCCGTCTGTCCGTGTCTCTGCGCACAAGCAGAGGGGACAGGGCGCACTACACAGCCAAAGGGGGGAGACCTCATCATCATCATCTTTGTTGTTTCCTCTTCTTCCTCTTTCCTCTTCTTCCTCCCTCCTCCCTCCTCCCTCTCCTCCACATCTTGCTTCTCCTCCCACTCTCTCTCTATCCACCTCACCTAATCCTGATCCACTCCTTCTCCTCATCCCCGAGAATCACTTCCTTCCCCAGTAAGCCAACCGCCTGCTCATTTTCAAATCGCCTGCACCGAATCATTGCAGCAACTTTAATTAATCTCTTCGCAACAATCTTCCTTCTCCAAATCACCAAAACCATCGTCAGATCTATTTGAATCAATCCCTCCATGGCAGTCAACAATGGCCCAGGCCCAGTTCCAGGCCCTAATGTTGGGCCAGGTCCAGGCTCCGGCCCCGGACCTGTGCCAGCGGGTGGTGGTCCCGCGCCTGTTGTCACCTCACCTGCACAGCGCCTCGACGCCATTGATGAGCAGGTCTGGCTCCAGCTCGGATCCTTGGCCGAATCAATGGGTGAGTTTGATCGGGCCATGGCGTCTTACGAGTCTGCGCTCCGTCACAACTACCACTCTGTCAGCGCGTTGAACTTGATTGCAGAGTTGTACCGTTCACGCGAGAACTTTCCAAAGGTAGGTGATGCGTCTTTGTATGCAATGATCTATGCAGATAAGGAGCAGATGACTAAACATAAAACCACTCCTTTGGCTATAGGCTGCAGAGTACTTCCAGAGGATTCTCGCTATTGATAATGCTAGTGGCGAGGTTTGGGGCTCGCTCGGTCACTGCTACTTGATGATGGATGAGCTTCAGAAGGCTTACAACGCGTACCAGAACGCGCTTCATCATCTGCCTAATCCAAAGGTACGTGGCAATCTGACGGATATGAGCATATTATCTGGAGGACCGCTTTGGGCCGCTTGCAAACGAATTCCAAACTTGCAAGGACAAGTCTACTCGGCAGACCAATCCTTACTGTGGTATTTTTGAATATAGCGATCCCATCCTGACCCATATCTTGATTTCGCAATAATAGGACTCCAAGCTGTGGTACGGCATCGGAATTTTGTACGATCGATACGGATCTGTGGAGCATGCGGAGGAAGCGTTCTCGGCCGTTATGAGAATGGATCCAAAGTACGAAAAGGCCAATGAAATCTACTTTCGACTCGGAATCATTTACAAAGGACAACAAAAATATGTCCAAAGTCTGGAGGTATGACGGTGTCGGCGCCATTGCAAACAGAGAAACATGAGTCCCCCAAAAGATATTTTTTCTAACTTCAGCTTTGATATTTTGCATTTGATTAGTGCTTCCGTTATATCCTTCACGCACCCCCGCGTCCTCTCACTGAGGCTGATATTTGGTTTCAAATCGGTCACGTCCATGAGCAACAGAAGGAGGTATGGAGAAACTTTTATACTTGAAGAATACTTGCGATACTCTGTTGCAGTCCGTTAATCTCTGTGGTACCTAAATTTATAAACAATAGTACACCAGCGCTAAGGAAGCATACGAGCGCGTATTGACCGATAATCCCAACCATGCCAAGGTCCTTCAGCAACTCGGGTGGCTTTATCACCAACAGAATGCCTCCTTCATGAACCAAGATCTCGCCATCAAGTTCTTGACACGCTCGATCGAAAGTGACAACACTGATGCCCAATCATGGTACCTCATGGGCCGCTGCTACATGGCCCAACAAAAATTCAACAAGGCCTACGAGGCGTATCAGCAGGCTGTCTACCGTGATAGCAGGAACCCAACTTTCTGGTGTTCTATTGGACTTCTGTACTTCCAGATCAACCAGTACCGGGATGCACTTGATGCGTATAGCAAAGCCATCAGGATTAACCCCAACATCAGCGAAGTCTGGTACGATCTTGGAACTTTGTACGAATCATGCAACAACCAAGTGAGCGATGCCATTGATGCCTACCAGCGTGCATCCGATCTTGACCCTGAGAATCCTCATATCAAACAACGCCTCGCCTACCTTCGGCAAAACAACGGAGCTCCCGGAGGCATCCCGCCTCCCGAAGAGATGAACCCCAATGCCTACCCGCCTTCTGGGGGAGCCAATGGGCAGAATCCTTTTGGCCAGGTAAATATGAAGGTGTTCATGTTTTACTGCGCGTCTCGTTCATACTGAGGGTAAGATTGCTGATTTTTATTAATTTTTTACAACAGAGAATCACTGTCGCTCCGCAAGGTCCACCCACAGGAATGCAGGGATACACTGGGCGCCAACAAGGACCTCCAGCGCCACTGGTAGGCTTCATGACCGATTGCTATGGTGGAAGCTCCATTAGGTATGGTAAATTGCTCGACCTGATTCAATCTAACACATTTGTTGCCATATATGATTTGTTTCTAGAGCGCCGCCGCCAATGGCGAGCATCAGCAACCTGGACGGGATCTGCCTCTTCCTGGAAATGGTACTGGTGGAAACAATGGACATGTGAATGCTGGTCCCCCATCTGGATCACCAGGGTCTTATCCGCATGATGAGAGACAGCCTCACATCCCAGGCATCAACACTGGTGGACCTAGACCGCCCACCCCCGCCGGTGCCATGCCCCAGATGATGTCGAGCGAGCGTATGCACAGCCAGCCTCCGCCACCTCCCTCTGGACATGCTCAAGGACGGGGTGGACCACGAGCGAGACCACCATCCCCTGGACCAGAAGGGCCTTATGGCAGACCTGGATCTCCAGGAATGCATGCAGGTGGTGCACATGGACACGACCCTCACTATCAGGGACCGCCTCACCCCCCCTATTCGCAAGGTCCTCCTCCTCCAGGACTCTACAACATGATGCCTGAAGGTCAGCCTCAAGGTTATGACCGTCACGAAGACGCCCGTATGAAGCAGGAACAACAACAGCACGGTGCTCCAGTATATCAGCATCATCGCCATCGATCTAGTGACCTCTCCCGGATGGCGCCAATGGAAGATGATCCCAATGCCCCCCCTGGCTTTAGCCGCCAGGGACATCCATCAGACCCTCACGCTCATGCTGCATCGCCTCCAAGGGATGACAGGCGCCCACCTAACCACGCTCAGGCGCCACACCCTTCCCAGCAGCAGCACCAGTCCGACCCCAGATGGATGCCACCTCACCATGGACGTCATCCCTCAGATGAGCAAGCCCGAGATTTGGCGCGGATGGGTGGTCCACCTTCCGGACCTGATCGCGGTGGTCCAGCCAGTCAAATTCGCCAGCCGTCAGAGATGAATCAACAACATCGGCACATGCAACAGCGACCCTATCCAGAGCATGATAGAAACGAAACGCACGGTACCCTAGATCGCAGTCCCCCACTCTCTGGCGTGAGCCCGGACCGTAAAGACCCAGGCGACAGAATGATCCATGATCATAGTCAAGACCAGCACCGCCGAGGTTACGACGGTGATGTACCATCCGAGCAAGATCGTGCGTGGTCGGCACAGGATCCACACTCAGGTTCAAAGTTTAGGACAGAGGATCAAGACCAAGACATTGCCGCGTCGTTGGTATCGCTTAGTGGAAAGGGACCTGGAAGGCCATCCATTAGCAGCCATCGTGTGGAGGATGATGACTATGACATGGAAGAGGCCGCCCCCGCCCCGTCAGCACCTCAGGGCTCTCACCCCTCCTTGCAGGAGTCCGAACAACCGCCCCAACATAATCAACATCATCGATCTCAAGCAGATGATCGCTATCCGGCTGACCACCAAGAGGGCCCTCCATCCGCTCACTCGGGACAGCTTCACCATGAATCGCAAGAGCAACCTCCACGGCAGCCCAGTCAACCACCACGACTTGATGAAAGAGAGCCAAGCCCTGCAGCTGAAGCTCCAGCTGACTTGACACAACCAAGTGTACCTTCGCCAAAGATAGCTGATCAGGATGTCCCTTCCACCTCTATGGCCGTGGATGAGGCCCCAACTCCCCGTGGACCATCGGCTGAGCCAGAATCGGGTGCTCAGGATCAGAAGGACCGATTCCTTGGTTCTGAGGGCTCGTCATCTGCTGTTGATCCTTCTCCAGAGCGTGCTTCTTCTCCAGTAGTTGCTCGTCGCACCTCAGAGTCCTCTGATCCCAAGCATGCCGCCTCTGTTCAGACTTCTGCTCCTTCCGAACCTGCAGCTTCTGTGTCGTCGGTGACACCTGTGGAGGAAGAAGACACTGAAATGGAGGAGGGCGAAGTTCGGGAAGATGATGAAGTTATGAGCTCAGGGGCTGTTGCTCCCGTTCACTTAAACAGTGGTAACAAGGACGCTGACAACTAGAAATCTCGGATAGTTGCAAATAAACCATCGTCAATGTGCTTTTTCTCACTAAATAGACTATTGAAAATTCAATGCAGATCCTTTCCCCTATCTCATCTTCTGCCCAAACACCTATCCCATATTCTGCAATCGCAGTTTGTTGGTTTATTGGGTCAGCATAGTTTAGAATCTGCCTCAAGCAGTTTTTTTTGTCTCTTGTTGTTCCTATCAGACTCTTATCCAATGGTGCCAAAGACGCGCTGTAGAAAAACATAAGAAGAGAGAAGCAAAGATGTTAATTACCAGACTTGACCAGTATATATAAAAAAAATGCGGAAGAAGGATCCTCAAATTCTTCTGGACTTACGTTGTGTCTGGCAATGGAAGGTCCAACCTCGTCGTACTCGGCCTTTGTATGGCAGTAGGAGTGGAACTCGCCCTAATACGAGGAAGAAAAAGGTTAGTGGGGGGCTACAAGTCTTTCCAAAATATTCCATGCACCGCAGGATAGGGGTCAAACTGTTTACCGTTGATGCGAGCAAACTTCCTCCAAACCAGACAGCGTAACGCTGCTTCTTGTGCGAAATAACGTTGACCTCCATAGGAGTTGACTGCATTCTACCGCCAGACAAAACCTCGCTGCGCTTGAGACGAGTATCGGCAATTCGCTTAATATCGCGTTGAAGACGTTTGCCAAAGTTTTCAAACATGGTCGATCCTCCAGACAAAACAATGTTCTATATCCCAACAACAGGAAAACAAAATGAATTAATAAAATTCAAATAAAGCAAAGAGGTCAGGCAACAGATTCATGACAATTGCAATACGAAAGAGCAAGAGCAAGGTCCAATTTTTCAGCTGAATTACCTTGTAGAGACCACGGCGAACATCGATAGGAGAGGTCTGGACAACAGTGTCGACGACTTCGGGAAGGGGAGTCAGGTAGTCAGAGCTGGCAATCTCGGGGTTGAAAAAGATTTCTGGTGCCAGGAAACGCTCGAATCCGACATCCACGGTATATGGCTAACGTGGTTTAGATCAACAAAGCGTGTCAATGGCTGATATTCTGACCCATAGAATCATTGAGCTCCTTGACGCCGTATCTACATATCATCGTACCTTGCCAGTGACAGAGTGCACGCCCTCGTACGTCTTGAAGTAATTTTCGCCCTCCTGCTCATACTTCTTGAACTCCTTGACAATATCGGGGCAGACATATGAGTATTGCTCCTTGATCCTCTGTGCCACTGTCATGGAATCCTCAGCAGGGATCATGTTTTCACCACGCTCACGGAGCAAGTTTTGAACAAATGAGGTCAAGTCACGTCCCGCAATTGGAACACTCTTGATGGAAGAGCCGATAACATATCCCTCAGCCTTGAAAAGAAACAGCGAAAGCACCGCAGAGATCGTTAGAATGAATGCAACTGGCAAGAATTTCGATGAAAAGGAATACTAGTGAGTATCCTCTCAACTTACCACTGGAATGACGTGAGTGACACCATCACCCGAGTCAATAACAGTTCCAGTCAGGGTCTGCTCGCTCACTTTGCTCGAGGTCCACGACGCAGCCAGAGCCAACACGGCCTGAACAGCAATGTACAATCCTTGAACATTGAAAGACTCGAACATGATCTCAGCAGTGTTTTCACGGTTCTCGGGAGGATTCAGTGGGGGTTCAGTCTATACCATGACAATGCTTGTTAATGGGAAGCCTTTAGGGGGGGGGAATCTAACGCAGGCGCGTAATAAGCCAGTCTGAATGGTACTCACCAACAAGAAGGAGTGATCCTCGGGCTCGCAGCGAAGATACTTGAAGATACTCTGCTCCCAGTAGCGCTCCATATGATCCCAGTTGTCGATCTGTCCGTGACGAATGGGGTAATTGAGGGCATAGGTCTTGGAGTTTGCGATAGCTTCGTCTCCGATGTAAAAATCCAGATCTTCAGCACCGCGTTTGGAGGCGAGGTTGGAGGACTGGTTCGTGGTGGCGGGATTGGTGGCGATCACAGTGGGCTGGATGAACGAGGGGTCGTTGTTTCCGGCAAAGCCCATCTTTGTGTAGCTAAGATGTTACAATACACCCAGAAAACAATACGTTAGAGCTGGAAAGGACAAGAAAATACATGAAAACGTCACCGCTTTCCCAAGGCTGAAATGCGCCGTCATCCCTCAGATTCTCATGATGCGCATGCGCCTGACGGCTGTATGGAACGAAGTCGCGTCTCACGAGCCAGTGGTCCTGTATTCCTTTGTTCCCGAAGCAGAGCGTGTCCGAGGACCTCAAGGAGACATCCTGGTTCCAGTTTTAGGACGTGACATAAAAAGGAAGAGATGAGCGACTTACCCTGTTCCGTTGTCAATAACGACAGGGGCAAGACGCGACATGACAGAGGACGTAGGGTGGGGATGGGACTTGGGAGGATGTTTGGGATGGGGCGGGGATTAGAGAAGGACGAAAAGAGAGATGGATGGAGGATGGATAGACGGATGGATGGATGGAAGGGAAGCAGAAAAAAGGGTCCCAAAGAGATGAATGGCTGTAGAGGAACAGACACCCCCCGCGGTCCCACCCAACCGCCAGCAGGAAGACTGTGACGCTGGCGAGTCGAGAATTGAAATCACGTTACCTGTTCCAGGCACAGGTCATGTGATCTGGAGAGAGAACGAACGAACGAGTAACGACCAAACGAGGTCCCCAACCCAACCCAATCCAACCCCTCGCTCTGACTTTCACATGAGTCTGGTGCGACAAAAATTGTTGGGCTGGGCGGGGTTGTGTGTTCTGTTTTGTGTCTGTTGCGTGTTGTTTGTCTTGTTTGTCCGTGTTGGTTGTGGGGTGGCATCCTCCTTCTTCTGCTGCTGCAGTCAGACCAGCTCGCTTGGACTCACCCACCTCATACGCCCTCTCTCTTTCTTTTTCTCAAAGTGCATGCTCTCCCTCCCGCTCTCCCCTTTCTCTCCTTCTCCACCTTTTCTTCCCTTCCGCATCCATCTTGCCTTCCTGGGACTCCTCTGCCTCGACTGCTCTTCTGTGGCCTCATTTCTTTTCCTCTCTCTTCCCCCTTTCTTCAACACCCCATCCATTCCTCCTTCGCTTTGTTTCTATCCCCCACAGAAAAAAGCGAACCCTGTCCACCACCGCCTCGACCCCTCCTGTCCTCGCATTTCTCGATTCGTCTCTCCTCACTCGTCTCCAGTTTTGTCCACCGGCCTGAATGATGTCGCAGAACGGGTACATACCCCCTCTCCACCCTGCCCCATTCAAACTGCAATATTGTGAACACGCCAAACCGAAGAAGACAACAAAAAAAAAAAAACCAAACGGCTCACATTTCTTCTCGGTCCATTCCGACCTGATTTCATTTAAATACTATAGCCTTCGAGTCAACATCACAGGCATCCCTGCGCAGGGTGCAAAGTCCAGAGTTGAGACGCAGATCAAACTTGGGATCCAGCTTTTGAACCAGCATAATGAGCGCATTGGCGCTTGGACACACATCAAGTTACCTGAGTACATGGTAGCCAAGGAGAAGAACAAACGCATCAATGCCAAGAATGTTGGTAAGTGTCTGTCCGTTTCGGACCGTCTGTCCTTCCCAGCACCCCTACACTCCAATCCAGCTTGGTCTCAACCCAACGAAACTAGAGACGGAGATATGCTTTGCCACATGCTGCTGGCGACTCTTGGTTCCTGTTCGATGTAGCGCATTTTTCATTCTCCTGTCGTACTCCGCTCGCCAGAGAGAACGAGCCAAAGTCTCTTTCTGCACCCCCAAATTTCGCCCCGATCACCCAACAAACAATTTTTCGCATCACGTTTTATTTTTGAACCTTCAATCTTAACAGTCGGTGCGTCTGTCAGTTGTGTATGTGCGCTGTGGTTAACGTTCTTCACCTACCTTCCGTGAACAGGCCAAGACGTCCACCAGGCTCTCAACAATGGCACCTGTCTTAGTCTTGAAGCGTCAGTTGTGTGCCAGAGCGACAAATCCAAAGTCATCCAGACTTGCACAGGATGTGTTCTCCGTGAGCGAAAACGTGCCCAGCGCAAAAAGAGTCTAGGGAAAAAGAAGAATGGCCAACCCGCCACGACCCCAACCCCCCAACTTGAAGATGACGACCCAGAGCAGATGGCGTTGGAGCAGCGCAAGATCTTGCTCTTCAATTGCACCGAAATTGCAGAGTTCAATACCGGAGAATTGATCTTACCCACACGTATCACCTGCTATTGCCGGCATCATGGAGAGAAGCAAGGGTTCTGCATCCAGTTCACTCTTTGTGACTACGCCCACAACATTATCGCCATCGGCATCTCCCCGCCCATTATGATCACGGATGACCACAAGGCCTCCAAGGTCAAAAAGCCCGAGGATGGCGCGCCACAAAAGAATCAAGTCCGCAAATCAAATGATGCCTCAAAGGTCATGACTCTCACGCCACCAAGTTCGCCCACATCGCCAGGAGACGAAGTCGAGAGCGAGGTGGATATGGGCACAGGACAAGACGATGAGGATGACGAGGAGGAATCGGAAGAGTCAGAGATGGATTCGGCTTCCTCGAATGCCTCGCCCTCACCACTGCAAACTTCTATGGATATCAACAACTTTGACCCAAACCACATGTCGATCGTCGATCTCATCTCTCAGTTCTCACAACCGGACGATGCTCGCATGGTTCCTTCGCCGTCCTCGCCTATTACACCCTCGGAAAGAGTCTCTCAGTCTTGTCAAACTGGCCCTTCCGAATATCCAGCCTCATTCGAAGGCCAGACTTTCCAGACCATGAACAGCTATATCTATGCTTCTAATAACGACAGGATGGTGCCTGAACAACTCGTTGATATTCCTATCTCTCTGGCCCCTGCATCGATGTCTCCTCCAAGCGGATCGAGCGACGCTTTGAGTCAGCATCATCAACTGCAACAAGAACAGGAACGTCAACAACACCAACTCCAGCAACAACAGCTTCAGCAACAACATCTCCAGTTCCAGCAACTTCAACAGCAAGCTCTCTTCCCCGATGCATTTAGTCAAGCAAACTCGGCGGTGACGCCTTCTCCTCTTGCCCGTCGTACAAGTACCTCAGGGGGAGTTGGACCTGTCCGACGTCGACGACCCCCAACAGCAGCCAATCCTTTGGCGGCACCCGTTACGCAAGCACCCCTGACTACATCTACTCATGCAAACGCCATGTCTTCGTCACCTACGATGCTCCCCCCAACATCCATGCCCGCTATCCTTGGCATGTCTTCAGGACTCTCACTTATCCCCCCTGGATTCATTGTTCCAAAAATGACACGACTGATCCCCAACACTGGGCCCTGTTTTGGTGGAATCGAAATCACTGTCCTTGGCGCCAACTTTTATGCAGGATTGACAGCCATGTTTGATTCCACGCCTGCTTTGCCGACCCAGTTTTGGTCCCCTAACACCCTCATCTGTATCCTACCACCACGAATTCAGCCAGGAACCACTGTAGTAACATTCAAGGAACACCCGTCTATTACGTTACCTCAGAGCGTCGACATGGCGGAGATGATGCTTTTTACATATGTCGATGAGAGCGATAAAGCCCTTATGGAACTGGCGCTTCAGGTCGTGGGACTGAAAATGACTGGACGTCTCGAGGATGCCAGGAACATTGCTCTTCGTATCGTCGGCAGTCAGGTCGCCAACGGGCAGCAGGGACAACAACAACAACAGCAGCAGCAACAACAACATCATGGGCAGCAGCAACAACAAGGTCAACAACATCAGTCCATGCCCGATTTCTCCGTGCTTGTCAGGGACCTTATTCTATCCTTTGGCGATCAAGAGACGGACTCAGAGTTCCAAGCGGGACTGGAAGACCGTATTTTGACTCTGCTGACTGTCCTTTCTGAACTCCCAGCTCCGGGTCAAGGCGTCGTCAATCTTGCTCGAAGGGACACTGGACACCGCCTTTTGCATTTTGGAGCTATGAAAGGACTGGACCGTTTGGTGGAAGCATTGGTTGCATACCCGGATATCGAGATTGATGCTATGGACATGAACGGATATAGTGCGCTGCACTATGCCTGCTGGCGTGGTCAGGTTAGAAGCACGCAACTCTTGGTCGAGAAAGGCGCGGATGTCATGCTTCGTAGTGTCCATGGTGTTGGGTGTGTCGATTTGGCTACTTTCCACGAGCCATCCACCACAGCAGAACTTATTGAGGCATTGAGGACAAGCAACACCTGGGTCGATGCAGGGGCTCAGGAAGTGGACGGTTACGAGTCAGCTCTGGAGGCAGACGAAGGTTCTGTAGTGGAGGAAGAACTCGAGGCTCTCAGTGCTATTGATGACTACGGCGAGGATGACAATGTATGGTTGGAACACTACTCGACACAGAGCGATCTTATTGAAGAGGAAGAAGAGCAAGAAAATGATGAGGATGACGAGGAGACAAGATTTATTGGATCCGAGATTGAAGATCTGCCGTGGCTGGATCATGGAGAGTGGATTGGCGAAGAAGTCTCGGACGAGTCTAGCATGTGGAGCGGCAGCGAATCTGGAAAGGGCGAGGATGAAAAGAGCTCGAACCAAGAGGTACCTAACCTCTCCAAGAATGAGGACGGCGACATTATTCAAGCACCTTCATCTCCAAGCTTGATCCCCATGGCTACACCCTTGAGCATGGACGCCAAAGATGCCGCTGCAACTGACATGGCCTCCAATTGGCTGCAGAAGACCCTGTCGCAGCTCCAGTCATCTTCTCCAGCGTTTGATTTCGAGTTCTTCAAGGCCTTGAATCAGATTCTCCCTGAAAAGGGCGCCTTCCTGATGAACATTCCCAGCATGCCAACTTCAATCCAGGCCTTCAATGCCAACATCGGTACATACATGCCCTATAACTTCACAGGAAAGCCTGGTGTGACGAACGAGAACTCTGCGCCGCAAGTCTCGGAGAAGCAGGTCTATGATCAGGAAGCCGAGCCCATGTTGGACGAACAAGCCATCACGAACGAGCTTTGGAACCTGCACAACGGACCCGACAGCCTGACCGTTAACAATAACTTGACAGCACCCATCCCAGCACCAGTAGTGGAGGAGGCTCCAAGTCGGTATTTGAGTGTTTACCATGAGCCATTCTCTGCGACCTCTGTTCTTCAGCAGCCTGTCAACAGCTATGCCATGCCTGCTCAAGCCCAAGATCCAGCCTATAGCCCGTTGACCCTCACTACAGCCCCTGGCGGGGCAGTGAGTGGTGCGACTGTGACTTCGCCTTTAAGCAAGGTGCGTCGATTCTACCCACCCATGGGATCTGATGAGCCACAGCAGCCCGGACCCGCGGTCGATGTAGGTGAATCTTCGGTTGTCCGCGGAGGACGCCGAATCATCACTGAGATTGTGAACAATGGTGCGGTTGTCGGTGGAGCCGCTGTTGCTGAGAGAGCTGTTGGAGCCGTTGGTGAGAACCGCCATATTCAAGAACTTAGGGCACGGTATCACCAAAAGATGAAGCGGCTTAAGAAAGACAAGATGTTATTCTTGTTCTGGGTACCCGTTTTGCTTGTCATGCTTGCTCTGACCATCATCAGGATCGCCTCTACGTTCGATGTCGCGCGTCAGTGGACTGGAGGGCTCATGAATCTTGCTGGCATTCAAGTTTAAACAAATGTCTGCCATACCCCCTCGCTATAACATACCCGCCCATCCATATGTATTTTGTAATAAAAAAAAGAGCTTTGACGACGATACGTGACATGTCGTACTACTGTAAGAGACCACTGGTTTGCTATTGACACGCAAGCTCTTGGTTTGAGTGCGAGCAACGGTCCATCAAGAATTGTTTTCTTGATTTGGCTTTGTGAGCCCTCGGTTGCTAAAGTTGCAGAGTTGCTGGATGTGCTACTGTGGATAATATAGTTGGTGACATGGGATCTGATAGGACTGAAGAGTCGCCATTCTTTTTCATTGTCTCATTATCACTGAGGTTGACAGGACTCAGGAGACACAACAACGGTTTTGGGTCAACAGTTAAGACGCGAAGCAGGATTCCTAGGAGTTGAGATGATATGGCGGAAAACGAAAGCCAAGGAATATGAACGTGTAACAGCGAAGACTGGGAAGAGGGGTTAAGGTGGTTTGCCGAATATCCAATATTGAGTGATCGTGAGGGCAACAGGCCTGTAGCGATGAATTCGTGTCTGGGGCCAGAACTTTAGAATATCCGCTGGTATCTCGCTCTCAAAGCTAGATACTGCGGGCCACGCTCCCGGCATCACGCTTGCACTCGCTGCCTTGTATTCAATCTATTTGGGTCCTGAACTTTTCCACGACCTAGGATAAGAGACTGGATGAAGGTGCGAATTTCCAGGGCTTCAGCACGAAAGTGATCATGCAAACAATACTTTGAGAGAAGCCTGCCACCATTTCGTAACTGCCTGTTTCCAAAGAAGCAATTCACTGCATAGCACGCTCAGCCACTCCGTTGCAAAAGCCAATGGGAGGGGAGTGTTGCCGGCAATGGCATGCAAAAATGGGAACCCGCAAAAATGTCGATATTATTATTGCACGCGGGTTGATCAGGATCGGCTCTCATCGTGGGAACACTGTCCCAGCACGTCACGCGTGCCCGCCCTCGGCGTTCAATGTGTATGCTTGAGAGCCTTCTTGGCAAGATTATTGGAAAAGGCAACTTGACTGAATTTCTTTCCGCCCGCTCCAGTTGTGTTCCGCGCCAAGAAGTCGATATGGCCTCCAAACATGGCATCGACTGATAGTGCCAGTGATAACCCACAACCCGCAGTTTCTCCCGTGAGAATTCTTGAAGCACTCACTGTCCAATGTCAGGGCCTGAATGTCATCTTTCGAAAATATAAAAGCTTGTCATGATTTCCGTTCTTCTTCTTCAACAACCCAACCTCGACCCCTCATATAAGTGATGACTATTGCAACTCTTATCCCAAGAAAGGCCATTTTCGGCAACCCCACCCGCTTGCTGCCTCTTGTCTCTCCTGCCGGCACGCGCATCGCTTTCATTGCCCCCAAGAATAATGTGCTCAACGTTTGGGTCGCCCCTGTTGCCGATCCCCAGAACGCGAAGTGCATCACCGATGACAACAAGCGTGGAATCCGAATTTTCCAGTGGACCTACAACAACCAGATCGTATACAGCCAGGACAAGAATGGAGATGAGAGTAGGTCCACCTTTTGGCTCGCGATCTCATGTTTGCTTGATGGATTGTTCTAAACCTCGACCCTCCTGTCTTGTTTATAGACTGGCACACCCACTTGGTCAACATCGAAACCTCGGAGGTGCGTAACCTCACTCCGTTCGAGGGCACCACCACTTTTCCCGCAAAGTTTTCTTCCACTCGTCCCAATGAGATGTTGATAATGATGAACAAGCGAGACCCCTCCGTGTTTGATCTGCACAAGGTTGATCTCGAAACTGCCGAGCTCGAGATGATTGAAGAGAACACTAAAAAGTACAATGACTGGCACTGTGCAGGGTAAGTCTACTTTCGTGTACCTTGCAGCTGTCACAGGATAGCAATTGGATCATTAATCGCCTTTTCTACAGTGATCTTAAGGCTTACTTCACAGGGCAAGAGCAGCCGGACGGCAGCAAGGTTCTCTTCCGAAAGAACAAGACAACTGGAAAGTGGGATTCTTGTGTTGCTTGGTCCTTCACCGATGCTGTCAGCTCTTTCCATTCTCTCACCAACGATGCAACCAAGGCTTACTTGTTGGACTGCCGAGGACGTGACAACAAGGTAAGGCACCACACAAGCAACCTCACAAACGTGTTAACTTTCAACTGCATCGAGCTCATACATCAACTCTCTTTATTTCTATACGGGAACAGGCTTTGGTGGAGATGGACCTGTCTTCTGATGATCACATTTCCTTCAAAGTATTGGCCGAGTCTCCCAACACGGCCGATATCAAGGACCTTCTCAAGGACCCCAAAACTGGTGTCCCAATTGCTTTCAGCACAGAGTACGCCATGACCAAGTGGCACGTTCTGGATGCCGCCTACAAGAAGGATTTTGATTTCCTCGAGGAGAAGTTTGTGGGCGAAATCGACATTGAGTCGCAGTCTCTTGACAACAACAAATGGATCATCAGTCAATCCAACTCGTCTGGCCTCCAATACCACATTTACGACCGTGAGACAACATCCACGACGTTTTTGTTCCACTCGAGAGATGAGCTTCTTCCCTACACTCTTAGCACCATGCACCCAGTCGTCATCAAGTCTCGGGACGGACAGGACTTGGTTTCGTATTTGACCATCCCTGAACACCTCGTGGATGCTGAGCGACCTGATCGTCCCAGACAGCCTATTCCTCTTGTCCTTCGAGTTCATGGTGGACCTTGGTGGAGAGACAGCTATGGATTCAACTCTGAGCACCAGTGGTTCAGTAACCGTGGATCTGCCGTGTTGAGCGTGAACTTCCGTGGTTCAACCGGCTTTGGAAAGAATTTCTTGGAGATTGCCAACGGACAATGGAGCAAGGACATGCACAATGATCTTATTGGTAAGCAGGCATGATGAATTTGGTCCAACATCTGGGTGCTTTGATCGTGGCTGTTAACAGTATGTATTTTCCCGTCATTCTCTTCAATCTAGATGGTGTTGAGTGGGCTATCGCTGAGGGAATTGCAATTCGTGAGAAGGTTGCGATCTACGGTGGCAGCTATGGTGGCTACTCTACTCTTGCCGGACTCAGTAAGAACATTTTCCTCTGATACAAGTACTCCATTGAAAACAGGATAGTCCTCAAACTTACGCCTGTTTCATCTACAATTAGCTTTCACTCCTGATGTTTTCTGCTGTGGTGTCGACCTTGTTGGCCCCAGTAACCTCATTACTCTGATTGACACGATCCCTCCTTACTGGAGCTCTATGTTGCACGAGTTTATCCTCAGAATTGGCGGTGATCCCAAAACCGAAGAAGGTAGAAAGTTCCTCAGCGAGTGCTCGCCTTTGACACATGTCGGAAACATCAAAAAGCCATTGCTCATTGGTCAAGGAGCAAATGATCCTCGCGTGAAGCAAGCAGAGTCGGATCAAATTGTCGATGCGATGGTCTCTAGAAATATCCCTGTTGGATATGTCTTGTACTCAGATGAGGGCCATGGATTTGCACGCCCACCCAACAAGATCTCTTTTGCTGCTCTTACCGAGAAGTTCTTGGCCAATCACTTGGGAACAAGCCGTGAGCCGTACGGAAGTGACTTTGAAGGAAGCACGGCTGAAATCTTGCAAGGAAAGAATGACTTGTTGGATTAGAGAGTCCGTTGACAACAATGAACGGGCTTCCACCTTTGCTATCAAGAGAAAGGGACGAATAAACATCAATTATTCCCAACATGTCACCATGTTGGACCATTCATCATTTGGTCCGCTCGCTTATCCACTGCTCTAGCGTGCCATCTTGCCCTCTATGGTGTATTTGTTCACTTTGCAGCTCGTATGTTGGAGAAAAAAAAGGGCCAAGTGAACAAGGTGAGATGACGTAGACGTGCCAAGAGCCGATGCCTTTTGCAAACATGGTAAGCCTACTGGTTTCTTCTTTGAGGACTTGTGCTTGCCATCTCCGCCTGTCGGATCAACTGTTACTCTGGTTGCCAACCAGGCCAAGAAGAAGCGTGGGATGCAATTGAGCTCGGCTGTGATCTCTCTGGTCCTCGACCGACGGACGGGTCTGCTGGTGCTTGTATTTTTGTTTATTGCTTCTGCCTCTGCGTCCCCTTCTTTCTCCTCCTTCACCCCTGTACTATACATTAGACTCCAACGGTGAGACAGGGGAGACATTCTTTATAACAAGTAGCAACACACTAGAGATGGCACTGAAAAAAGAATATCGTTTGAAAAAAAGAGTCTTGCTATATATTATAGTTCTATATTATTGGGAGAGAGTGATCTGCAAGGAACGCCATCAAAGTAGCGCGAGTATGGGGTAGACTCATAGTGTATCTGCTATTTCTCCGGCGATGACGATCTCGTTCAATGACTTGACTTGGTAAATCGTTCCAACAAAGCCTAATAGCATAACAAAGTAAGTAAACCTTGGACACACAGATACTATCTTCATAACAAACACAATTGAATACTATTTCATTCAGTAGAACACATACCAGAATACCTGAAACATCAGCAGCCATCGGCGCTGATGGATCAATGATATCGAGGATGGATTTCCTGTACACAACGGATCAGCCGAACTTTCTTCCTGTTTTGGATTGCAAGGTCCTGCTCTGTGGTGCCTGGCCTTTTAACATTCACTCTGGGGAGCTCCACTCTATCAAACATGAAAAGCATGTCGACTTTTCGCCTGCTCTCGCTCACATCTCTATACTCGGAGTGGTGAAGAAAGGGCATGGTCTAGGCTGTCGAGTTTGTCTCCTTTAAAATATCTAGAAAGGCCGTTGTCTCCAATGTTTTGTAGTTGGCAGCTCTAATATCAGTGTATGTTGTCAGATAGTGTCCACATCCTCTTGCAGATTAAAGGAGGCCTCTCAATAAATGGGGGGTTTCTGAGAGCAATATATTGCTGCTGTCGCCTGTTGGATCACTGACATCCGTATCATTGGCCATAGTGTTTGATTCCAGTAGATAAGGCTAGGTCATGAATGAAGTACCCCAGGCGCTGTCGATCTTCCCAATCCATCCTCTTGAAACGGTTGGATTGTTCTCTGGTTACTTCCAGAGTGTTCATTTCTATTCCTTTATCCACTGTTATTGTTTTTTTTCCGCCTAATCCTGGAAATATTGGACACGGATCTCATTTGGCATTTGAAGGTGAATCCTGGAAAGAGCCTAAAGTATTACAACGTGGGTGACTGTCATGATTCTTCTGTGCAACCTGTGGCCACATCGTCAAGAGACTCTCTCGGCCAGAGCACAAGCTTCTTGATCCCGGAGAAACAGTTCGACACCCTGTCATCGATCCAGCACAGAAAAAAGAATTGTCGGTGGAAGTCGAAAAGGAGATTGGGTCGTCGCAAGAGGTTCCCGTAAGTGGTCGTCGTCGGAAGCTCGATTGGATACTCCTGTTCAAGGTCGCAACAAAAATAGCCAAATACAGTCTCTGGGACACGTCAACTACGGCCGACTTTGTAGTCCAGCCGAACATGCAAGGCGCTGCTGATGTTCTTGTTAAGAGGAGGACTTGTTATTGTTCCCTACAGAAGGGCCAGAGACATCAATGAATGCCAGCACCATCTAATGAAAACAGAAAGGGAAAGAAAATGAGAAGTCTGCATCACCGAAGTTGATTCGTCCATTAGCATGGATGGGTTCGTTCTTCGGCTGGCACGCTGTTCCATGTTATGTCCAGGGGCATGAGGCTGTTTCTAGAACATAGTATCCACACCTGTCCATGTCGTTGTTGGCTGGAGTCTAATGGCTGTTAGCCTGCATGCCTTCGAAGTGAATCCAGATGTTCCGATGTCCAGTTGATGGATGAGAGGAGGGAGAAGAGAGAAGAGGAGAGCACAGAAGTGAGGGGAGATTCCCTTGCGGAGAAGGGAGAGCGCAAAGAAACGAATCGCAAAAAAGAGCACGTGCGTGGTCCTTGCGCGCTCTTTTCTTCCTCCGCCCGTCCCGTCCTCGCGTTCTTGCTCTTGCCCTTGCACCGTCTTACCATCCTGGGTCAATCCCTTCCTATTGCCAGGACTCACTTCCTCACTTTTCTTCAATCAAGGAATCTATTCGCATAGTCATCCATCGACCACGCCAGGTAATCCATAGCCCTATCTTTCATTCTTTACTACTGCGACTTCACCAACGCAAGCCATGCAGTTCTCTCTCTGCGATTTGCCCTCTTGCAGCTCCTACTTTAGGCCTTATTCCGGAGACTCTTTCACGACATCTGACGACGCTGGCGCCACCTTGCGTCTGTTTTCAAGGAAATAAGTGTGGAGGTATATCTGACAAGAAGGGAGAAGCTCATATATTGTTTCATATACCGCCTGCGATAGCATATGTTCTCATTTTCCCTTACTGCCCCTACCTTAGGCCTTATTCCGGATACTCCTTCACGACCTCCGCGGACGCTGGCGCCACATCGCGTCCGTTTTCAAGGAAATGATCGCGAAGGTATATCTGACAGGAAGGCAGAAACGCATAGATGGCTGCATATACCGACTACGATAGCATATGTTCTCACCGACGCCATCTTCCACAATAGGCTCTGTGCCGAGTCTCTGAATGTAGTAACGCAAGTCAAGACAGCTGTGACGACACAAGTTTGCTGGTACAAGATACTGAGGTTTGCAAGATGTATTTAACTCGCAGGGTGAGTTTTCATGCAAAAGAGCTTGAAGAGAGCTTGTTTGGCTTTGTTTAATGATATGACCGTGAAGGCCATACGATAGGAACCTTGCGTTCGTGGCAACAGAAGGCGACTTTTCCAGATGATGGATTCAGGATACTTACAACAGCTGACGTTACCGGGGGCATTTCCAACGAAGCTGTCTGTGGTTAACGCATGAATACCATCTTGTCAGCAATCTGGAAGGTATTATGCTGCAAAGTCGTGTCAAAGGACCTATTCAACAGCGCCAACCCCCACATCGAATGCGGTTGGATGAGAGAGTCTGATACCGACCATGAGGTAAGAGCCTAAGAGCATGGAACAGTTTCTGGATATCTATTTTCTTCACGATTCAAGGCCTAATTGCCATTCTGTTAGACTAGGACTTCTTTCCAAAGGCATGTCTGTGGACACGATCAGCTACTTGGAGCTCTGCGCTTATATCCAAATACAAGTACGTACTCTGCACATCATGATTTCAGCGTTTAATTGTATGAACCTCGGACTTTGACGTTATGGCTCGGAGGAAAGTTCTACCAGCGAGGATCAACAACTGTGGTCGCCGATTATTTAGGAGTGAGTGCGAACGGTGGGATATGAAGGACATACTGGACATTTACTCGTCATTGAGATTGTTTCGACGATTGACGACAAGGATACTCTCGGTTGTTTTGGCAGTAGGATGTAGTCATTGGCAAAAAAATGTCAAGTGATCACGGTGAACTGAAGAAGTTGACGTGCCAAGAGCTGATGCCTTCTGCAAACATTTGATCCGCTGTATAAGTTTCCAGTGGACAAGAAATGCCATGCCAGGTCGATGCGCATCTTCTCGCTTGAACCCCAGCAAGTGACATGAACGGTCGTTGTGATATTTCCAAGCAGCTGTCTTGGGATTGAAGGACCATCGACCCACTCCGATGACGAGGATATCAGGGAATAGCAGGCAATTCTCATCCTTTTATTTTTGTTCTTTTCTTAATATTCGGCGGCAACGGAGGTCAGACCTTCCGCTGAAAGGATGGGACTAATCACACAAGTTAAGATACTGTAATCGAATGTTGGCTGTCTTGTCGAATCGCGTATGGAACGAGAAGAAACATTACCGAGGTGCTAACGATCATTCTGCCGCGCCATGATGCTTTGGTCCGAGTCGTGTGCAAGATCTACCCTGAGTCGTGTGGTCACTACACGTTCATCTCTCCTCGGCTCGGTGTGGAGTACTGAATATTGTATCGTCCGCGGGTATCTTTCCTTGTCTGCGAGGATATATCTCTGCTGGTTTTTTCTACTGTAAGATTGTAAGATGCTTGCGACACCAGAGCAGAAAGGTAACGCTGGTAACTGGGCCTGCAGGGGGTAAGACTTTCTGTTCTTTCAGCAATATCCCTCTCTGCATCTCTGTACCAAGGTATTCCCGGTGTTTCCTTCATCAGAATGTGTCTTGGTGTTGACTGGTGCCTTATTCCTGACATTCGCTCATCGTTCTTTACATCAAGACTACTCTTTTCTTCTTTGAGGTCTTTGCTCTCCGTGATACCCTGCGCCTATGGCTCTGGTTGCCAACAAGGGCGAGACGAAGCGCTGGACGCAACTGAGGTCGGCTGTGGTCTGTCTGACCATCGGACGCGTGGGTCGATGGACGAGAACCAAAAAAATCTTTTTTCGCGTTTTTTTGTCCGTCGGACCAGCAGATGTTGGTCCGTCTTCTTTGTCCTTCCTTCGTTTTCTTCCCTTCTTGTTTCTTCTTCCTTGTCCTTCTTCCTTCGTTTTCTTCCCTTCTTCTTTGTCCTTCTTCCTTCCTGCCCTCTGCTGCATCTGTTTTCCCCTCTTCCTCTGCATCTCTCATCTTCCCTCTGCATCTTCCCTCTGCAACTGTAATCTTCCCCTCTGCATCTTCCCTCACATCTTCGCTCTTCATCTCTCTTCTGTGCATCTTTCTTTCTGCCGCCTGCTTCCTCGTCTTTTTTCCTCCCCTCTTCCTTCTTCCCCTCTTCTGCATGCTTCTCTTCTTTGCATCCCTCTTCTCTCTGTATCCTCGTCTTTCTTCTTTCCTTCCTTCTTCCTTTCTCCCGTCTTCTGCGTGCTTCTTCTTTGCTTTGCATCTCTCTTCTCTCTACATCCTTCTTTCGTGCATCCATCTTCTGCGCATCCTTTCTCTTTCTCGCTCAATCTCTTCCCACTGCTCACATCCTTCTTCCTCTCGTCTCCATCTGCTTTGTCCCTCCCTCCCTCTGCTCATGTCCTTGATCTTCCCTCTGCCCTCATCCTTCCTCCCTCTGTTCTCATCCTTCCTCCCTCTGCTCTCATCCTTCCTCCCTCTGCCCTCATCCTTTCTCCCTCTGCCCATGTCCTTTTCCCTCTACTTCCCTGACTCTTCCTCTTCTGTCTCCTCCTTCTGTCTGTGCACGCTTCGTCCTCCCTCTGTCAGCGCCCATCTGTCTGTAACCCGTCCATCTCTCTCTGTGTGCCTCCATCTGCACACGTTCAACTTCCCTCTGTCTCGTCCCTCATCCTCCCTTTGTATTCATCCCCTCCTTCTGCTTGCATCTCTCATCCTCCCTCTGACTTGATCCATCTTTCTTCTACCTGGATCCATCTTGTTGTTGTCTTCATCTGTGTTCATCCCTCGGCCCCTTCTGCATCTGTCGGCCTCTGATCAACCACTCTGCTTTCCTGTGCTCTCTTCCTTCTGTTTTGTTTGCTTTTTTGTTTGCTTTTGTCACTCCCGCGTCTCTCGTCTGGTCTTCTCCCTCTTGTTTTCTGCTGCCCACTTGTCTGCCCTGTCTCTCCCTCTTGTGTCCTCCCTCTTGTCTTTCTGGTTTCCGTCTTGTCTCCCTCTTGTGTCTTGCACCTTGTCTCCCTCTTGTGTCTCATGCCTTGTCTCCCTCTTGCGTCTTGTGCCCTGTCTCCCTCTGGTGTCTTGTGCCCTGTCTCCCTCTGGTGTCTTGTGCCTCGTCTACCCTCTCGTCTCCTTGTGCCCCTCTTGACAGCCCTCTCCCTCTTGGTGCACTTGAACCTTTCGCCTCTCTTTATCCTTTGTTCAGGACCGACGGCTGCTTCACACTCTTTTGTGTGCTCTGTGCTTTTGACCAACAGAACAAAAAAACAAGCGACTTCCTTCTTTCTCGCTCGCAGACGTTGCCCTCTCCCCTATTCACTTTGTTGTTAAACCAGACCTTGCCTTCTCAATTGACTCCCACAAAAAGCTCGCTCCATCTAACAGTGTCCATCCCTATGATCCAAGAACAACTCGCGACAAACTTGAGGCTACAAATCCAGGCATGCGCGCCTGTTGGGTAAGTAGCCTAGCACCGCTATCGCTCTCCCTACTTGTTTTCTTGTCTTTCCTCTTGACTTGTACTATGAAAGCTCCTTTAAATAAAGAAACACACTTGCCAGCTGCATGAACTGTACTCACTTCACCTGTGCGAATGTGTGTGTGGCGAAGGTGCGCTCACGGGATGGCGTGGACGGGGTGGCTTGGGACACTTTAACTCAGGGGCATTCCCTATAACACTGAGTGTCGAACTGACAGACGGGAGAAATCAGGGAGGAAGAGAAGCTTCCGTCTGTCAGTTCGACACTCAGTGTTGAACCCTTGGGTCAGTTCGAGGTTGGCTGCTGGGCTTCATCTTCTCAGTTTGACAATGAGTGTTGAACATGCATGCCTGGAGATTGGTCATCTACTTTCATCTACTTTCATCTAGTCTGTTTCGACCATCTGCGCTGAACATGCGCTCCATCAATCAGCGAGCCGACTCATTTCAACTGGCCACTTTGACAATCTGGCTCAAAGTCGAAGCTGCAAAGCTGGACTTGGCAAACACTCTGTCCAGAGAAGGCTGTGGACCTTGAACTTCATAGTCTGGACACTGTATATAGCTTGCTCCTCTTGTCTTGGCCTCTCACTACCACTTGTTGACTGGGTTCTTCCTCTTTTTCTTCGTTTTTCTGCTACAAGAGTACTGCAGCGCAGTTGGACGGCCTTGGTGAGTACGGTGCTGCCATTATGAACCCTACCACTCTATCTACGCCTGTTCGGCTGTCTGTTGACCTTGCCATAGCCCCAACAACAACTGTCGTAGTCCTATAGACTCTTACGTATCTCTTTATCATAATACAGAGATGTCTTTCGCTGCTCCTCTTGTCGCTGTCTCGCTCACTGTCTCTTCTTGCTTTGCCTGACTATGCTGTGGACTTGCTGACTGCGTTGTGGTCGCCGTAGTCGCCGCATTGATACGAGGTACACCTCCCAGCTTAATACACAAGCTGCATCCTTGATTTATCCCTGTCTTTGCACTGCTCTGCCTTGGCTAGCTATGTTTTCCTTTTGTTTGGCTGTGAACGTACGCCAATGGCTTCTTGCTCTTCCATCCATGATGGTCGAGAGACTCTGGATCCGCCTTTGCTCTCACTATTTCCATTGTTTCCACTGCAGAACTTGTGTTGGGTCAACAGAACTTGCGGCCATTGTCGAGTGTTTCGGCCTCAATTGCTGAGTTGAATCATCAAGTCTCGTGAGAAAAGATGCGCCTTGCTGAGCAAGCTGCACAGGTTATTGCCATCGTTCGATCTTTATGTTGCCTCTTCTTTCACTTCAACAAATATGTGTATTCGACACATATCGTCCAGCGATCTAAGTGAACTCACTCCATCAATAGGTTTTACTGTAGCAACTTGGAAACAGCTCATCAACCGCTTTTGATATCGCTCCCAGTCTCAATCCCGGCTTTACTATCCTTGTTCCATTCTTTCCAAGTGAAAGTCATTTCACACCGACTCATGAACTCGGGATACGCCAAATAATAATGGTCTCTTTCATCTTAAAAGTAAAAATGTAAACAGCAATTCATCAGAAACGGCGGTGGCTATGGTCTATATTCTCTTGCAACTGGCAACTCCACGCTTAACATTACCCTCACGAGTGATTATCATTGGTCTCTTCTATGGAGATCTGGGGATATCATCGTTCGACCTTCAACTATTGCGACTTTTTTTTTTTTTTTTTTTTTTTTGCAGTTACTCCAGCGCTGACAAAACAACTGGCGATATTGCGTGCCCATCTGAATGTCGTTGATAGCGGTTATCGCTACTGGTGAATCTGATGACTCAAAGCAGGATAGATTTGAAGTTAATGCCATCTTAAAAACAAAGATGAACATTTCGCTAAGCAATTGCTCCACTGTAACCGATATACGGTGACATCACGCGATGGACACCTATAATAGATAGAAACTTGCAATATAATAAACCACACTTCTTGTCTCCACTCGTCCCTCGGCCTTCCTATTGCATGGTAGCAAAGGTTCCTCGATCCACTGACCCCTAACCCTGACCCCGACCCCTACCCCTGCCCCCTGACCCCTGCCCCCGCCACCCTGTCCTCATCAAACCCCCTAGACCCCATTGACACCCTCACAAACCTCTTCCACGGCCTCTCCATGACATCCCCCGACACCATATCCACTGCCCCATCTGGCTTTGCATCCGCCACCTTCCGCTTCCCCCAACCCGAGCCCTACAAGGGAGAAAGAGACGGGTTCAAATGCGAGATCTGGTTGACAGCCATCACACGGTTCTTCAAAGGCGCCCGTATCCCTGATGACCAGCGCACTTTGCACGCTGCTATCTTTCTGACCGGGGATGCCACACTCTGGTGGGATGGTAATGTTCTCACTGACGACGCTCCCTGGGACGACTTTGTTAAAAGCTTCCGTGCTGCATTCCAACCTGCTGGATTCATCGACCAGGTGCGCACTATGCTTTTTGACATCAAGATGACCTCTACAGTGCCAGACTATGTCGCTCGTACTCGGAAGTACATGTCCTTCCTGACCCCTCACGACATGGGCCCTGAAGCCCGCCGCACACTTGAACAGGCCGCCACATCTTGCTTCTTGAAAGGCGCACCCCAAGCGCTTCGACAAGTCCTCCTCACGTACAAACTCAACAACCCCGCGACCACCATCCACGACTTGTGCAGCGTAGCGGAACAGTTTGATCAGATCTACGAATACTCTGCTGGTCCTTCGAAATCTACATCTTCTGCGGGTCTCGACTATACCGTAGCCAACGCCGCCGCCACACAACAGTCCAACATGGCGATGGAGATCGACAACATCGGCAACCCTATGGCAGCACTAATGACATCAATCGCTAATCTAACCCTGCAGCTTAACAACCTCCAAGGCCCTCGCCTTCGAAAACTCTCGTTTGAGGAACGCGAACGACTCAGAGCGAATAACGGATGCTTTCGCTGCCGCCAGGAAAAAGCCGGACACTATGCCGGTAACTGTCCCTTGCGCAATTCTTCCGGACGGCGCTCCCTTAACAACGTTGGAATGACTAACGAGATGCAATAGGAAGGCCGAGGGACGAGTGGAGACAAGAAGTGTGGTTTATTATATTGCAAGTTTCTATCTATTATAGGTGTCCATCGCGTGATGTCACCGTATATCTGTTACAGAAACCCTCGTTTGTAGAGAGATCTTGCGATCTTCTTTAGACGCCTCGTCGACGACTTGGACTTCAGGAGTGCTTCACGCTCACTCCCTGATCGCTTCTTTACCTCATCCATGAGTCCAAGATATGACGTCCAATCGTATTTTTTTGCGTTGGGCGATCCATCGACAACCGCCATTGAGCTCTCAATATCCTCATCAAGCTGGTGGAGCACTTTCTCTAGATCCTCGTCCGTTGGTTGTCGATCGGGGACATACTTCCGCATCCGCAGGATCGCGGTTATGGCCTTATCAAGGTCATGTCGCAGAGCCTCTCGATAGTCGAATCTGTCTTGCTTGAACCTAGCGCTGCCATAAAAGGATCGGAGAGTCGACGCCTCGTTTGCAACATTGACGAGATGGACCATGACGGCAGACTCGTAGTCCTGCACCGCCTCGGTAAACAGTGCTATTGTATCTTGGCTGTCGCTGTTGGTCCCCGAATTGCTATCCATAGAAACGTCCGAGTCACCAACAACCAACCTGGCTTCAACGGGCTTTCGTTGCATAAGCCTACCTTCGATTTCCGTTATCCCCGCATCTATCTTTATACGACTCTGTTGTTTACGGTATCTCCGGTCGATATCATCTCGTGGACCGCGGGGGATGCTCAGGTTGATATTATCCTTTTCATAGCAAGAATGAATAAGGGTTGCAGTGCCGGTACTAGCAATCCCAGGGTCGATGCAAAGACTTCGTATTCCTGCCTGGCCGTTTGTGCTTTGGAGGAAACTCTCAACCTTCTCTTGGCTGTCAAATTTCTTGGAGACATATGTCCATCCTTGTATCGTTGGCGCGGTTGACCAGGGGAAGACTGTGCTAGATGTTGGTACCGGGGATGATGTTACAGGAGCTATTGCCAGCAATTCTCCGCCGGGAGCCTGCCCCTCAGTGCTTGCAAGGGAATGAGCTGATGATCGGTCATCATTCAGCAATGGCGATTTTGACCGGGTTTCCTCCGTAGGGCTGGGCAAAGCTGATTCTGGGATAGCACTCCCGGATGAAGCGATTCCAGTGTCCGTCATCGTGGTTGGACGCGTCGATCGCCTACTCTCCGTCAATTTGTAGGCCATGACCCGTAGATCATGACCGTCAATCGAAAAGTCGCCGGTAAGGACGTATTTTTGTCGCGGTTGCCCTGGTTCAGATTTGTCGATCTGCTCTTGGTATTGTTCTGGACGTTGAAGGCTTTGGCGAATAAGTTCCTTGAATTCGACTTTGCTACTTGCGTACCGAGCATCTTTTGCGTCCATTTCCTCCAGAGTCCTTCTTGCTTCTTTGATTGCGGTCGCGTCGCCAGAACTGAATATAACCTTGGCCTTGAGGTCCTTTTTCTGGAGTGCGGACGGTGGACTGGGAGACGGGGAGGAGGAAGAGGAGGACGAGGCGGGGACACAATTGTCCTTGACCCACAGCAGGTTGGCCCCTCTGCGGTAGCTCGTGTTTTTTCCATTAAGGAAAAGGAGAAAGGACAATCGACCGACCTCGTCCTGTGTGTTTGTGTCAGCAGACATCTTGGATCCAAAAACAGCGACAAGTGTATTTGCAAGAGAGCGTTGCTTTTCCTGCTCGGCACTGCTCAATAGACGCATTCTTTTGGCAATTGGTTTGATCTTGTTGTTCTTTCGGTCCATTGTGAAATCTTTCAAAAGACAACGGACAAGCTGACGCTCCGTGAAGGAAAAGAACCCATCCTCATAGCCGATTTGTGGTAAAATTTGGATTTGAGCCTTCGCTGGCAAAATCAGATTCAGGAGAAGATGAATACTGACGCAATCGTGCTCCTGCGACCGCCCTGTCGTATTGTCGATAGAGTCCAAAATGGTCTTCCCATTTTCCGAAGAAGCCCAGGATGGATTGTGCACTAACGCCTATATTGAAGGGTCCGAGTGGTGAAGTCAGTGTCCGCGTGTATAATTGAAAAGTGATGGCTCCTATCAAGGCGACTTACCCGCTTCTTAAGTTCCAACGGAAACTTGTAGAGGTGGCCTCCTACCATATCGGACAGTGTTCTCGCACACTGGCTCAAGAAGGAGGCTTCGCAGACATCTCTGTCCTTCACTCGGAATGGAGGTGCCTGGCGTTGGGAGGTGATCTGTAAATACTCCAGAAAAATCTCGTCGGATGCCACCATTGCAGGTGAACTAGCCTTCGGGAGATCGGAATCTTTAGAGTCCCATCTTATTAACCGTCTCAAAAGCCGCTGAAAGAAAGTCTCTCGTTTACCCTTCAATAGGATATTGCTGAAGTGTTCCTTTCTTTTGTCGCCATGCTCTCTTCCTCGATCTCCGTCCGTTGCCGGGAATTTCCCGAACGTTCTTGCGATGCAGAGATTGGTCACCATAAGGCCCTCTCGCAACAAATCAGTATTGACTCTTGCCATCGTTCCAATGGTATCGAGGATATAGCCCGATAAGAGGCTACGGTCCTGGTCACTCGGACAAGGGAACGACTCCTTGAGACTGTGGGTGAGACACGACTCAATCCGGCCAGGCCTCATTGCACGCATCGGATGCAGAGATGCAACAACGTCGGCTATCAGGTTTGTTGGGTTGATCTTGCGGGCAACCGCCTTCTCATTCAGAGGTTCATCGGCGTCACGAGCCCTCCTGGAGCTCTTGGCATAAGTAATCTTCTTGAATACTCTTTTCTTGGGACGTTTTGAATCGATAGGCTGGTCCTCAGTCTGCTGATTCCCCTCGTAATCGTCTTCATTGCCAGAGCTATCGTCGGAGTTGTTGTCAGAGTTGTTGTCAGAGTTGTCGTCAGAGCTGTTGTCAGAGTCGTTGTCAGAGTTGACTTCAGACTGATGTCCATCCGCTGTATTGTCTTGAAGAGACAGACTATCCTCAACTGGGGCAGCAAGAGGGGCAGGGAGGTTCACCATGGCGGCACCATCCGAGATATCTGCATCGTCTGGGAATGTGTAACATTCATAATCGTTGTCGCCTTCAACGATGAGCACACTAGCCGTGGATCCGGTTCGACCGATGGTCTTGTCTTTCACGCTTATAGGCTGCATGTTTTTGTGCTGACTTGTGAAGGCTGACGTGAAAGCTTTCGGACGGTATTTGTGGCCAGTGGCGTATCTTTGAAGTCTACTTTCCGTAGAAAAGAAACAGAAGAGCGAGAGAGAGAGAGAGAGAGTTTAATACTTTTCCTATAAATAAAATACTCATGTACTGCAGATTGATTGCGCCTACGAATCAACTTACCCAGTGGCATGGTTCCTGACATTAGCGCTTTCGACATTCCTTGCTGCTCCAACAGGAAAAACCATGCGGGCTACAGGTAGGGTCACATGAGGTGTCGTGGACAGCCTTGATTGTAGTTGTGGGAGCGCAAGCATCTCAACCACATTGTCGTTGACATCAGTCGTTGGGAGCTGGACAGGGGTGGAGTTAATTGGCGTGAGATTCAAAGATCTTTGGCTTGGTCGCTTGCGTGCCCAGGGACTCCTACAGCTGCAAAATGGAAAGGTATAGAAATCAGTCAGTATTGAAGCAAGTTGTATGAACCTTGTGCATTGCATTCTTACCGGAGAGTTAGTGCCTCGACTCGATATATGATCCTTCTGATGGACTCATCAATTTCGTCATCTCCTTCAGTGTGTTGACCGAGGGGCGTTTCAACCAAGTGCACAAAACTGTCCAATGACTTCTTGACGACGTCGTGATGCACTTTCTTCCTTTTGCAGAGTTCTTTGACGTAGTCTTCTACCGGACGGTCCTTGCCTTTCTTTCGATGCCAATCTTTTCTGATCGCAGAGACGTCTTTCGTAGCCGTGCTGAATGAGGTCCGACCCACACTTGGGTCATAGTCATTAAGACTGACGACAGCGGCCGCGACCCACTCATCTGATGTTTCGAGTCCGCAGTGGCGAATGATACTCGCAATTGGGTAGCAGTAAAAGCGTCCCCCTTTTGATTGAAAGCGGAAAAGCCGTTCAGCGCCCAAGAACATGAGGTCACTATCGGTTGAAACGACTACGAGACCTGGGTTCTCTCGTGCCTTCCTGCCGACACAGATGTCAAATTGACCAGCACACATATGCGTTTTCCAGCCGTGAGACTCACGCAGTTCGCTGACGATGGCCCTTGTGGCTCGAGGATCCACACCACGTGTTCCTATCCAGCAGGGAAAGAGGACCTTGCTGAGAAACGATTTAAATCGAGAGACCTGCCTGTTGGATAAGTTGGGCTTTTCCTCCATTTGCGACAGACGTGCCTCGGCGATTCTGAGATACTCGAACAACTTGAAGATTTGTTTTTTTGTGGCCAGCTGGCGTCTCTCATGGGCAAAGGCCTTCTGGGTTGTCGGTGGACCATCATAATGAATAAAATCCTCCGACTTTTTGTAAAATCCGTCAAACATTTTGTTCAGGACGTTTGCTACGAGGGGCCAAACAACATCGCGAGCTGAGTTCAGATCGTGATATAAATCCTTTGGAGGATGTGAAGGAAGAGGCAGTGCAGCAGGGAGGAGTGCCGGTGACGAATGGAGCAGGTCCGATGATGTTGATAGCAGCTGAGTGGTCGCTGAGTCGGTTGAAGTATTGCAATCTGAAGACGAGTTTGGAGTCGTCGAGAGATGCAGTGCAGACAGGTCCGATGCGAGACCCTTGGTCGCCAGTGGGGACGGCAAAGACCATGATTCTTGATTCAAGTGGGCAAGGCGAAGGACTGGGCCAGGGACTCCAATGGAGGTATCTTCCTTGGCCATCTTTTTCAGTTGCTTGAGCAGTAGCCGTCCCTCTGTTGTCTTGAATCTCATGTAAGAAACGGCCGAGCCATCAATCTCACATGGACCTTCTTTCTGTGGATCAACAAGCTTGATGGCTTTGCAGTCTTTAGTGAGCTCAAAAGCGTGAGCTACTCCCATCCTGAAGACAGATAAGCATCATGTAAGGTACGGAGAACAAAAGAGTTAGTCCTGGAATGAAGGTACGGAGGAAGCATGTCACTGTTCACGGCGACCTGAAACTTACGTGATTCCAGCCAAGAACGCAAGGAGATTCACCCAGTCAAGGGCCTAAAAAGTAAGAACAAGAAAAGGCTAAGAAAACTGAAAAATACCATTGTGCATTGGGTTATAAACATCAAAAGGACGTTACAGGTCGTTGGCTCTTTCTTGGATTATTCGGATGGAAGATCAGGCCAGAGAGAGAAGGAGAAAGATGGGGGGAGAGTGTGGGGGAGAAAGGTGTGTGTGTGTGTGTGTGTGTGTTGGGAGAAGTTAGGAAGAGAAGGAAGAACAAAACGTGGGAAAGAAAGAGTCGAAAGCCTTTTTATGCGGGTGTTGCTCTCACCCCTTTATTGTGGTTGAAAAAAAAATTGGTGGACCATCCCTTTTTCGTTTCATATGTGCATCCAAAGCCCATCGATCGCATCGAAGATTGCCTGACAGTGCCCGCTGCACTTGGCTGCGACTCCATGCCATTCATCAGTGGGGCAGCCATCATCCTCTGCAAAGTTACTCGATCTACATCAAGTACATAGGACGCCACTCAAAACTTGTGCCTCTCCACCAACCTTCCCTGGCCGCCACCTCTCGCGTCGTGATACACGCGTGTCATGGTCCTTTATAATTCCAACATTTGATTTTCTGATATTCTACGGTCAGATTTGTATTGTTTCACTGCTCGCTCTGCAGCCTCCATCGTCAATCCCTTCCTGTATGCGTCCATATATCTAAATGCCATACAAGCGTACCTTCGTATGGTCTCAATAGGCACCGAGTCCAGAGCCTCAGGGATGATTGACTGGAGACCTTTGAAGGAATAGTCGCAATGCTTCCGGGTATAGCGCTTGCTTGCTCCCCAGTACATCTCTATAAAGTTGAGCTCACAATGAAATTTGGGATAGGAGATTATAAGCTGCCCTTCCTCCTTTGCAATCTCCTCCAGCATCGAGCACTGAGCAACAAAATCGGGCTGTAGTTCTAGAATTCGCTCTGCGCAACAGTTCACTCGATCAAGGTGTTTGTCGTCAGCCCTACATCTCGAGCATGTTCTGGAGAGTCCATGAATCCAGAGACCTCGGTCCTTGAGAACCTCTTTCATTCCCTTGGGTTTTCCTCTTAACGCCTCGTCAGCATAATCATCCGGAAAGACCATGGTGTAGTGTGCTCCATCTACGACGGTGTCCCGCATGACTGCTTGCTTTCCACCAGATGAAAGGTTCATCCTACTTACCACTAGAGCATCTTTGGCAACACAATTGTGGTTTGAAGAATTATCGAATGCCCAAAGTCCAATCCGATTCGGGTGGTTCCTCTTATGTATAGCGATCGCTTTCTTGAACTGCCGAGCCATATCTTCAGCGGTCCAATAGCCATCGAAATTTTTCCCTGGGTTGATGATCTCTCGAGCACGCATCACTTTGCCATTGTCATCGATCGTCTTCAAAGGTCCCTCAACTTCGGAAAGGAAATCACTGACCATGATGGATCGACCATGGCCTTTTTTGCGCAACGGAAGATGACCATCTGGATGCCAAAGCATAGAATTTCCTTCGTTCGAGTAAAAGATACTCTCATCGTGAGTGTAAAACATTATCGCCTGTTCGCCTGAAGCCTAGAGCAAAGGGAGAAAATTTTGCGGTAAGAGTTATATACTCATGAGTTGTCTCTTAAATAATAACATGCACTTACCAGTGTGGGCTCAATGACCGTTGTTTGATCGTTGCTGGCTACGGTTATCATCCTCTTCTCATACTCCTCCATTCGTGCAAGAAACACTTGCCGATACTCTTTCACGTCGGGTCGCTCATGACCATCGAAATATAAGCCCTCTTTTGCTTCTGAGTATATCCAGCCCAGCGCACGTAGCCATCGACACGCTGTTGGCTCACTGATTGAGAATCTGATGCCATTTGCTGGGAGGAAGACGTTGTTGACGTGTCGCTGAAGTATCGAAGGCGTGATAGTGTATTTATGGTTCTCCAATATCCAGGTTCTGAGTTCGTTAAAGTTATCGCCCTCGGTCAGTTGGTTCCTGGTTTTGGCATGCTTTCCTCGGCGCGACACAGAGATTTCTTCATTGTTCTCCCACTGAGTAGCCCATATCATGATCCTTCGTGAAAAGTGTACGCCTCGGCCAAAACCTCTCGCCGTAAGCAGAGCTGCCTTAGTCTTACTCATTCCCGGGACTAGGTGGCGTAGGTACTGCTGGAGTGCCTGTAAATTCATGACGTCGTCATTGAGAGGCGGATACTTCTTGTACTTATTATCCAAGTAACCTTGAATTTCCAATACCATCCCTGCATTGCGGCGCACATCTACATTCCCGAAAGTTGATAATACATGCACGTTAGTATGTACTCATACGTAATTCATATTATGGGCACACAATTTCCTGTTACCTTACATGGCGGCTCTGCTTCCTGGACAATTCTCCTCCGGGGAGGGACTGTCAGGGTTGACACGGTGAACCCAAACGTAGAAAGAGGAAGGGTGCCTACTGCAGCCCTTTTGAGGAGCATCTTTCGATGATGCACGTTTTGTCGAGTGGTTCCATCGCGAGGCTTTGGCGTCTTCACTGACGCAGCTGATGATCGCATACTCGTAAGGAGTTCACTCCATTCCTCTTTATCCAGAGCTCTTCTGACTTCCTGCCAATCTTCGTCATCAGTGTCGTCTTCAGCAGGTCCATCACTGTCAGGTTCGGCGAGAACAGCATTCCACTCTTCAATATCGCGACTTGACTCCTGTATTTCATGGCCCCCCTTCACAGGTACATAAATGACGTTCTCCTCCTGTTGTTCTTGGTGGAGTGGGTCAAGAACAGGTGGTGATGGTCTGCGTTGTCGAGCTATCCTCCTTAAATGCTGGGTGAGTCTCTTCACGCGAGGCATTTCAAATTACAAGAATGAATGCTGACGATGATGGGAGGAGGATGGGGAACGGAAAGGGTCGGTAAAATGGAAGATGCACTGGATAGGCCCACCATTAGGACCAAATGTCAATAGTGACTGTTCCGACCCAATTATTTGACAAAATCACAAAAAGTGTGGTCTTCAGATGAAGAGCACCATACCAGTATTTTAAATTAAGGGGTTTAATTTAAAACACACGTTTTGGAATGACGCGTGCCACGTTTTTTTAAGCTCTTGGTCCGTGCTCTCCTGCTCCAAGTAAGTTATTAAGGGGTCTTTTGTGGGAAGAAGAGGAGGAAGAAGAGGAGGAGGAAGAAAAAGAAGAAGAGGAGGAGTTGATCCCAGCACGCAAAAGGCAAAAAAACTAGATGATCGCTACACTTTTTTTTTAATAACAAATACGACGATCTTTTCTGTTCCTGGGTTCCCAATATATCTGTTTACTCACCCCTCTAATTACACTGCTATTGAAGTAAAAATGGTGCTTCAGTAGACGTTTCTGTTCATTTTGTTTCTTTTTTTTTTTTTGAGCAAGTATAAAAAAATTTGGCGTGGAATTTTTCAGTCAATTCTGTTTTCACGCGTGCCTTCTTGTGGCGGTCTTTTCTAGAAACCTGTCTTAATAACACACCGCAAAACGAAAGCTATATGATGCTGCCAGGTTTTTCTTTACTGTGAAGCAAAAAAAAGGGTGTTATGACTCTTCTATGGTCCGGTAATGAGCGTGTAAGAAATTATTTTTTTTGAAATTTTTTCAAATTTTTTTTGAAGTTTGTGCATGATTATCTCGACCATTACTTATCGCAGAGGTCTTAAACTCTTTATAAGTCCAGAATTTGTAGTTTTCTAAAGGGTTTCCGATGAAACAAACGTACCCATAAGTTATTTATTCATTGGGAAGCAAAATATCAAAAAATCTTCGTAGATTTTTTTGTCGAATTTTTGTTTTCTACGTGAAATTGGTCTGGTCCCTCTCTTTTACATGCGATTTGTGCACAAAAATCGATTGAATAGGGCTCTTTAAATTGATTGCCATTTTTGATTTTAGCGAAATAGGACCAACATGTAAATAGCCCCTCTTGTGGCTCGGCATTGAAGATCTTTAATCGTGAATAAAAAATAAAAAATAAAAAGTAGACTAGGCAAAAAAGGCAAGAATAAAATCCATGAAGTGGTAGCGTACATGACTCGGGCACATGAATTTCAAAGCCGATCAATTTCTGATCAGACATGGCCAAAGAGCTACCGGATATATTTAATTGAACTTTGCTAGTATCCTTCACCATTGTCAATGACCCGGCCATTCTCATCACTTATAATGAAGTAAGTTGCATTGTACTTCTTAGCGGATCCATTAATGCCCACGTTTCTCTTGGTAGAGTACCCTCTTCTTCCGTTCATGATAGGTTTCTCATAGACAAAGCATCCATTGGTCTCTCCAGCCTTGCAAAGTGGAATCTTGGTCTTGGTGGACATGTCGCAAAAGACACCTTCTTTGATGCTGAAGAAGGAAGAACCCCACGAGGTAGGACCATCGCAAAGCTCAATGGCGCTAAGGGACTTGTGCACTCTGACTTCGTTTCCAAAGGTGGTAGTATATTCTTGAGGAGATCTCTTAGCAGGAGGAGAGTGACTGCCAGACGCCATTCCAACGTTTCCAAAGGTGTCCTTAGCAGGAGGAGAGTGCCTGCCAGACGCCATTCCAACTCCAAGACCACATAAATTTTTGCCCTCGAAGTGCCTGATATTACCATCACCCATCACACCCAAGTTGATGTTAACTAGTGCAACATATCCAGGTCTGTCAGCTACCATCCATCCACAGTTAACTGGCTGATATTCGTCACGGCCAGCAACCCTCACAGATTGACCTGAGTGGTTCCATGCCCATCCACATAGCCGAAAGAAATCACCAATAAGGTAACCTTTGCTTCTCTCGGCATTGGGGACGCTGTCATTGGGGGTCCATCCAATAAGCGCCAAGCAAACAGCATCAGTTTCCTCTGAAACAAGAGTTACGTAGTTGATTTCCTGATTACTGCTCAAACTGACATCGAATTGCCTTTGAGTGTTACTGTCCATTGCTCCTACGATTCTTCGAGCTCCTATCCACTCATTGGATGTTGAGCGGACATACATACCCGGTAGCCACCCTCCAGCTTGTGATAGTGGCACACCCCCTCCGTTGTCTCCATCTCTTCCAGCCCAAAATTTGAACCTGACTTCCCCTCGATCGGGGTTGGAAGGAAACCATCCAACGAGAGATGAGATGAAACCGACATAGCCTAGAATAGAGTCTAGTGCAACCATGCTGTCTCTATTACTTTATGATATTATATTTATAGTAAAGTAGTAGACAATTTTTGTCAGTTATGCCAATACGTTAAGAACCTTGAATACTAGTATCCCATAAATTGTTTACATTAACTTGCTGGTCTGTCAAAAAAAATCCAATTACTCCTGTGTACGGGAGATTGTTCTTGTGGCAGCTCTTGTAAGTGAGATTGTTCGTGCGGATGCTATCAGTGCTTAGGATGATTACTGGAGGGTTGAGGTCAAATTCTTGGGGAGCAACGTGTTATATTTATATATATCTGAAAATGGATTTTTCTTGTGTTCTCGTTGACTATACCACAACAGTCAGCGATGATATTGAAGTAGGTACCAGAATGTATCCATGTGTGAAGACAGAAGCGTTTGTTTGTTGCTATTTTTTTTTGACCCAACCAGAAACTTCGGTTCATAAATAAAACCACAAACAAATACAAACACCAGCGCAAACACAAACACAAACACAAACACGGAAGTGTCTATTTGTCGTCCGGTCCGACACTGCTTGCTTGTCGTCCAGTACTCTTATTTGTTGACACGATGCCGTCTTTGTCTCTGCCCTCGCCAATTTGCCCAATGTCCTTGCCCTCAAGTCAAGTTCTTTTGCCGTCAGCGAAGAGGAATTTCAAGGGAACTATCAGCTGTTAAGCACTGCTGTGCTGTGTTCAGGCTCACTTTGTTGACACGATGCCGTCTTTGTCCCTGCCCTCGCCAATTTTGCCCAATGTCCTTGCCCTCAAGTCAAGTTCTTTTGTCGTCAGCGAAGAGGAATTTCAAGGGAACTATCAGCTGTTAAGTACATCGGACGACAAATAAGAGTACTGGACGACAAGCAGTGTCGGACCGGACGACAAATAGACAATTCCCACAAACACAGACAGAAGCACTACCCTTTATAATTGTGAGCGATAGTTATCTGAGCTTCCCTCGTTGCAGATATGCCTGTTCTTACTACGTTTCGCGTTTAGTGCAGAAATTACACATTTATACTGCTTAGTACTAGTAGGTCTAAGCTGTTGTAAACGAGTGGTCTCGCCTAATATATTAATATTTGCTTCAAAATTTCTTGGACGCTAATATATGATAGCACTGCCTTCTTATTGCGCAAGTAATGGTTGGCCTGTGTAACCGAATAAGCGGCCATCGATGAAACAGAAGCAGAAAACGGTTGGTTGCCCATCAATAGCCGCACTCAGTTTTAAGAGAACGCCGATTTCCTTAACACTACAAATCGCCTCAAGGAAATCGGCGTTCTCTTAAAACTGAGTGCGACTAATCTTTATCATTTTTTGTGTGAGTCACCTGGTACTCTTTGTTTGCTCACTTCCGAAAGAACGTAAAAAAAGGCAAAAAGGCAAAAAGGCAAAAGGCAGAAAAAGTGAGGGCGAGGGTGAGGGCAAAGGCATGGGTATGAATAACATTTTGTAAGGGATACACACACAAGCATTGGAAAATATTAATTGAGAACATAAAAGAGCACTTAGATGACAATTGGGTTATTGTTGGACGGTAGTGTCTATTTGCCGTCCAGAAGTATACTTATCGGCGGTGTCGTCCGACACTCATTGGTGTCTGGATGTGTACCTCTCCATGAATTTGACTTCATGAGAAATTGTTGGGTGAAAATAGGCGAGTCAACAAGGTGAGCCATCTTTGTCCTTAACCCCCTTAACCCTCAAGTCATGATGCGTCTGTTTGTCGTCCTATCTGACTGTTCTCTCTACTGCTTTTGTTTGCCGTTCATTATGGCTCTCTTGTTTGTCGTCTGGATTTTTATCCGCGCCCCCCTACTCATCCCGCCTTGCTGGTCATGCCCGGTGCCCTGCTGGTATCCTCTGCGAAATATATGGGTTAGGGAAGTCCACTTTACTCGCATCGTACTTCCCGAGGCTCTGGACCAGATGACCCAGCCGAAACCCTGTGATATATGAGAACTGTGAGGGGCGGACAGATAATGGGCCAAATTCAGAGGCTCGCTCAGGTAAGGCTATGCGAGCACATCTTCGCGCTTCAGTTTGCCTGAGCTTTCCTCCAGTTGAACTTTAACCCCCGAATTCACATGTGAGAGCAAGAGCACAGCACAACGGAAAACAAAAACATCAGATGACAAGGAAAGAACCGTCGGACCAGACGACAAACAGATGCATCCTTGTTGGACTGCACGACAATTCGAGCAACTGGACGGAGTGTAAGAGCACGGGACGAAATGTAAGGGCACTGGACGACATGCAAGAGCAGCTGTGTTTGTGTTTGTGTTTGTGTTTGTGTTTGTGTTTGTGTTTGTGTTTGTGTTTGTGTTTGGTTTTTTTTATTATTTTTTGGGCTGAATTCCCTGGTAAATCGGACAGCGCTAAATGCTCTGAAATTTTAAAGTTATAATCGTATTGGTACGCCATGAAACCTACAGGAGCACCGATAAGAAGTAGATCAGGGATTGTACATGTACATACGTTGAACTCCACTGGTCGACTCGTATACGTAGCTTAAAATTGAATGCCACTTGAATACATCGATCATGCAGCCTACCACGACAGACAGTTGGAAGCATGGAACGATGGGAAAGTTCCATGTTGAATCACATGGCACACATTTTTCTTAACTCACATCTCGCAAAAAATTTCCACCTTCCCCAGAAATTTTCTTCCTTAATTCTCTCTGTCTTCTACTCCTCTCCTCTGCTGCAGGAACAATCAACCCTGCTCGTATCTGCCCAGAACATCGACATCACGTCTATAGGACATTCGGGAAGAGCACAGCTTCTAAGCATTATCGGCAATTGAACTACGTCTTGTATGGCCATAGCATTTGACTTGCATGATTGCACTATGGAATAGCATCAATGATTCATGGCTAACTTTTTCTTGCTCTCTGACAATAAATCTACACTCTTAGTCGCTATACAATGACCACACTTAGCCTTGGCCCTTTAGGAGAAGTTACTGCGCCTAATTTCACGAACTGTTTCAATTGTTGTTACCACCTCGACAGCAACGAGATGCCGTACGTGAATGGGACCCACTTGATTAATGGAACGGATATCTTTCCAGGTACACCAATTACCATTGGATTTTCATTTGGAAACGATGGTCGTATCATCCTCCCTTGTGGTATACACTATCATTCGCTTGGTACCGTTTACTACCAATCATCTTCGTCATCAACTATTACTCCAAAGATGTATTTATTTATGTTGGGGTTTATTGCAATTGCTCTTATTGGCCTGTGACTTAGTTGCATCTGTAAGAAATAAACCCCTCTGGAAAGGACTCCGGTCCCTGTGCAATACGAAGGCCGAAGGGAGAGTGGAGACAAGAAGTGAGGTTTATTCTATTGCTAATGACCGTCTTATATAGGTGCGCACCGCGTGATGTCACCGTACTATTACATGTGTTACACCTTCCCCTTTTAAAAATTGAGTTCATGCTGTTGTTTAAAGGCTGCGACCATCTCAGCAGAGTGATCCAAGTTGCTGAGTGGAATCCATTCGTCTGCTTCTCTGCCATAACCTTTCCAGGAGACAAGGAACTGGTGTTGCCTGCGGTACTTTCGATATTTCAAAATTGTGTCTACTTCGTACTCGTCCTTGCCGTCGATGATGGTAGGGTCCGGAGGTGCGGCGCTTCGAGATCCAAGCGATTCGGGCGACGGCAAGTAGGGTTGAAGGACGTCGACGTGGAAGACATCGTGGATTTTGTAGAACGGGGGAAGTTCGACGCGGAAGGAAACTGGAGAGTGCTGTTCCAAAAGTGTGAAAGGGCCAAGGTACCGTGGTCGCAATTTGTCCGCGGGGCTGATACTGTCGGCGGGGATCGTAATGTTGGTGGCACGTAGCAAGACCTGGTCGCCGACTTTGAATGTGTGGTCGCGACGTCGTTTGTTTGCCTGCTCTTCCTGATGGTCCTGGGCGCGCTGTAGGGCATCTTGAGCAAGGACGAGCGTCGTTGCCTGATCGTTAAGAAAAGTGTCGACGGTAGGAACTGAAGAGCTGGGGACACTGAGAAGAGCAGCAGGGAGTCGAGGGTGCTGTCCACTGTTGAGGAAGAACGGCGAGAATCCAGTTGAGGCATTGACGGCGTTGTTGTAGGCAAACTCCAGTGACGGAAGAAGCTGATCCCAGTTAGACTGCTTGTTATCGATAAAAGCCCGTAACATTGTCTTCAAAGTCTTGTTCATAACCTCCGTCTGCCCATCGGTCTGTGGGTGATAGGCCGTGGAGAGCGCCAACTTCACATCCAGCATTCGGTGTAACTCCTGCCAGAACCTGCTAGTGAATCGAGTGTCGCGGTCGGAAACGATGGAGGTGGGGAGGCCATGCAGCTTAAAGATGTTGTCGAAAAACTGGTGTGCAACGTCAAGGGCGGTGGCCGAGGTGGTGCTGGGGACAAAATGCGCGAGCTTGGTGAGCTTGTCAACAAAGACTGTGACGGCGTTGAAGTTGCGTGCTGTTGTTGGGAGGGGTCCAATAAAGTCCATGGTGACGACCTCCCATCGTTGAGCTCGGATAGGAAGAGGCTGCAACAGTCCAGTAGGTCGCTCCTATGATCCTTTGTTCCTCTGACACTTGTCGCAGGTGGCCACGTACGTCTGGGTGTCTTTGGCGATGTGTGGCCAGTATACGAACCGACGCAAGTTGTCAAAAGTCTTCTGAAAACCAAAGTGTCCAGCTGTGGTCGAGTCGTGGGCATCGCGCAACAGAGTGAGACGGGTGGAAGAGTTTCGAGGAATGGCCAAGGTGGTGGTCCCGCGTCGAGTGAAGTAGAGGAGGTTGTTCTGAAACGTATATCCGTTGGCGACTTTTCCATCCAAACAATCCATGTAGACGGGTCCCAGGCGACGGTCGTTGTTGTAGTCCTGTACAAGCTGGTCGCGGACGTCGGAGGAGAGCGAGAGACTGAGGTTGTGAAGTTCGACAGGGTCGGGTTCGCGGTAGTCGGGTCGTCGAGGCAGGGCGTCTGGAACGATGTTGTCCACTCCTCGCTTGTACCTGAAGTCGAAGTCGTATTCCTGGAGCAACTCCATCCAGCGGGCTTGTCGACGAGTGAGTTTGGGTTGCGTGGGAAAATGACGTAGTGTGGCGTGGTCGGTGTTGACAGTGAACTTGGTGCCATCGAGGTAGTAGCGCCAGGTGCGGAGGGCGTGGATGACAGCTAACAGCTCCTGCTCATGAGTGGGGTAGTTCCGTTCAGCTGGCTGCATCTTCCTGGAAGTGAATGCGACGGGATGATCCTTCCCTTGTCGGTCCGTCTGCAGCAGCACTCCACCAACTGCGAAACCGGAGGCATCTGTGTCGACGATGGTGGCGAGGTCGGGGTCGAAGATGTGGAGGACGGGGGCAGAGCAGACGGCTCGTTTGAGATGGAGGAATGCAGATTGTTGGTCGTCGGTCCATGTGAAGGGAGTGTTGTTGGCGAGGAGGGAGGAAAGAGGGAGGGCAATGTCTGCAAAGCTAGATACGTACTGTTGATAAAATTGCGCAAGCCCCAAAAATTGTTGGACTGCCTTTGTGCTCTTGGGGGTGGGCCAGTCTCGGATGGCTTTGGTGAGCCCGGCTGATGGTTTGATTCCGTCCTTGGTGATCGTGTGGCCCAAGAATTCAGTCTCGTCTTGCATGAAGGAGCACTTGCTCAGTTTCGCGTACAGACCATTCTTGCGCAGGAGAGTCAGGACGCTTCGGAGATGCTGCAGGTGCTCTTTCTTAGTCTTGGAGTAGATCAACAGATCGTCGAGATAAATGACAACCCATTTGTCTAAGACGGGCTGAACACTCGCAGCATCATATTAGAAAACGAGGCGGGGGCGTTAGAGCGGTAACTGTTTTTCTAGCGTCGTCGATGCCGGCGCCGGCGAAGAAGAAATCGAGGCGTTGGAGGAATTGGAGTGCGCTGAATCCATCGCGAGCACCATTGAAGGGTACGGGGTGAGGAAACTTAAACGAGACGGTGGCAGGGGGGTCCATGGTTGGTGAATCGATGGAGAGTTGTGTGAATAGTATTGCGAGGTGATCCAGGGTGATTTCGGGGGTCAGTGTCGGGGGTCAGTGTCGGGGGTCGGAGTCGGGGGTCAGTGGAACGAGGTGCCTTTGCTACCATGCAATACGAAGGCCGAAGGGAGAGTGGAGACAAGAAGTGAGGTTTATTCTATTGCTAATGACCGTCTTATATAGGTGCGCACCGCGTGATGTCACCGTACTATTACTGATGACGTCACCGATTTTTTTACTCGGGCTGCTTTTGCACCACTTTCATTGCATCTTTCGCCATCACCCTTACTTCTTTTGCCACCACTCCCACGCCTTCCAGCATCTTTGCCCCACGCCTCCCATCACCTTTGCCACCGCTCCCACGCCCTTCATCGCCTTTTGCTTTTATACCCCTTCCTTTGGCATCATCATCCTTTCTTTCCTCGTCCACATTTTCCCTTCCCTCAGCCCCCACCCTCTTCCTTCAGACATCACCACCTCTCCCTATGCTCCGCAACACAATGACCAACACCTTGACTCTGTTTTGTCTTGTTGATGGAGACTCTACTCCGTTCTCAATCAAGATTGCCTCCAGCGACACCGTGGATGACCTCAAGAAAGCCATCAAAGCTGAACAGACTCCCGACTTCGACGACATTACTGCAAAGGACCTCACCCTCTGGTCTGTCTCGATTCCTGTCTCCGATGATGACGACGAGGCGCCCATCTACATCGACAATATACTCGAGACCGACAAGAAGAAACTCAAGGCGACTTCAAAGCTTTCCAAGGTCTTTGGCGCTGAATTGCCCGAGGACACTATTCACATCATCGTCCTGCGACCTCTGCCAGGTAATGCAGCCTTGCTTATCATTCAATTATGCTTGCTTGTGAGCCTGTCCATTGTTCTAACCTTGTCTTTATTCCACGTGTACTCACTCCGACATAGTTCAAACTCCATTCGCTGTCCCTGCCCCGGTCCGTGCTCGCAGTTCCACGCCTTTCTCGGATGCATCTCGTCCTGGCACGCCATTGTCTGGTGAGTCTGTCGAGCCTGCTTTACATTTTTTATAATTAGCCTTGCCTGGTCCAACTAATTCCCCATCCACGCCAATAGATGACCTCAGAGCCGATATCAAACGGATTACAGACAGGTTCTTTGCACCAGGAAAAATCGCCACTTTTCTCGACGCATTTGTGAAGGGTGAGAAACATCTCGAGTTCACGTCCGGGTCTATTCGAGGGTTGCCAAGAGCATGGCGTCGGCAATTCGGTCATCCTCCATCCACGGTTAGTATCATACTATGGATATTCATCTTCAACTTGTTGCTTTGAGCTCTGTCTATTTTGTATTAATATATATATATTTGGCTTCTATTAGCGACCTAGTCTTTTATTCATGGATCTCCCCGACCCCCTTTCGCCTGACTCCACATCAAGGAATCTTGCGGCCGGGTCTATTCTTGACATGGTCAAAGAGAACAACCGCGCCCTTATTCCTGTCTTTGGTGTATCGGGCTGTGGCAAAACTCGCGCTGTTATTGAGCTTCTGTCACAATACTGGGGCTTCTACTTCAATGCTTCAAGTGATGACTGGGGCAGTGCAGGTAAGCCAATGACCCCAAACTCTTTTTTTTCCCTTCCTCCTCTTCCTCACATTCTCTTTAATTGGTACTGACCAACGTGTCCTTTTTATTTAACCCTTCTCTGCAGACATGATGACCCTTCACTCCACCGTTGACGACCACTTGCACGAGAGCCGGAAATCCTTTCAAGAAGATCGACTTGCCAATAATGCTCATGCACGAAAGATGACGCGTTTGCTCTTCATTTCTCGCCTGCTCATCTTCCAGTACTGTTTATCTATCACCGGCGCCAATGAAACCTTCACGAGTGCAAGGTGGACTCTCTTGCAAACCTGTCCGCATGTGCTGTTCGATAAGGACATATTCGATGTCTTATTCCTCCAACTTCTCAATCTTCAGCATCATGGTGAAGTTTCCCTTTCGTTGTTGATCCGCGAAATGTACGAGGAGACTAAGGACTGCCTTATCAAGTCTAGATGCCAACCAACAATCGAAACGGACACGAGGCTTCTAGTGGTTCTAGACGAGGCGCAACTTTTTGGCGACGCATTCAATGCATCATTCCAGTCAATGTCTTCTTCGGATGAGTCTCCCCGTCCTCTTCTATCTCCGATTTTACATGCATTTCGAGACATCGGAGGACATCAATTGACGCTTGTTGCCTGTGGAACGGGCTTGAGCATTAATACCCTTTTCTGGGTACAGAGTTCTGGTTCTGGCCTTAAGGACAGCTCCACTACCTTTGAGGTATGCAATTCATAGACTACATTGGTTTGCTTATCCCTTTTAATTGTCAGGATACACCGTGAACATATCGGAAAAGACAAAACTTAACAATCTTTCTTTCATTATAGCACATGGAGTTTCCGGGATGGGCAGATCATGATTCCATGGTGAAGTACATCTCTCGAGTGCGGTCATGTCTTGAGGACGATCAGTCAAAGCTGGCTCTGGACAAACATATTCCGGACGAGGCAATTGAGATGCTGTTCAAAAAGTTCAAAGGTAGATATAGGCCAGCGATAGCTGCGATTGTAAGTCATTTGATTTGTAATTGACCACAAAACACACGATCGCTTGAAGTTGTTTCATGTATTCATACTTACTTTCAATGTTGTCCACCGTCGATAGGAGAGGATTGTCGAATGTAACGACCAAGGCACATGGATGAGGGTCATTGAGGATGCATGGGACAGGCTGGTGTCTTGGAAGAATCGACACATCAAGGGCAACCTGTGCTATGAAATAAGCCGCCTTCATGATAAACACAACAAGTACAAGCAGCAGCTCGTGGATTCTATCGACAACATACTCAGTCTCCTGATGTATCAGCGTTGCATGTTTGGGAGTCACGGACTTGTCCTTAAGGAAGTGGACCCTTCTTTGGTGGAGCACGCCTTTGGCCGCATAAGGATTATCAACGGCCAAGCTGTCACTGTTGTTGATGAGCCCTTTGTCTCCGAGGCTGTCGAAAACTACTATGCTGCCATCGATCCTTACTTCATGAAGGAGGTGCGAAAGCGTATGGTCAAGGCGAGTCCTATTGAACAGGGATGCGTTTTTGAGCAATTCATGATGAAGGCCTTCAGTGAGACATTCAACTCACGACCTCTATCAGAGTGGCCGCATCAGCCAGCCATCTCTGTTATGTGTCCAGCTCTCGTAGGCAAGGTTGAAATTGTGGGCTGGAAGGAGCCTGGACTTGAGCAAGGCACAACTCACGCCATGATGTCGATGGTGGAGTTCATGGACGCTCATGTTAACCATGGATCAACACGTAACAACATGCCCGTTGCGCCATTCTTCTTCCCCAAATCCAAACCATCGGGCCCAGACTTGCTTTTTTTCATCAGGATCGATGGTCGTAGGTTGGTGCCTGTTTTTGTCCAGGTAAGACTGAGGGCACAATCACTTTGCATATGACCTACGTTTCATTTTGCTCTCAATTCACCTGAAGACTTGTCAACATTATTTTTAAATAGATGAAGCTGCATCAGGGGTCATCAAACTTCTCGGAGAAAGATTGGAAGGAAGCACTAAGCACAGTCTCAGCATCCAAAATCGAGGAACATGCAAAGACGTTTCGCAAGTACTGCCCTGACAACGCGTACATCAGCATGATTGTTGCATACCCAGTCAAGTGGACTGAAAAGCTTCTAAGCCCTTCAGAACTCCCAAAACTCCCAGAGGACCCCAGTGGTGTGCAGCAGGTCATCATCAATATCGGCGATAACAACTTTGCGGACATATTCCCCAAGGAACATGTGCAATTCATTGATAGACTTAAGAATGCTCGGAAGCGCTCTGTTGATGACAATGACGGCAGTGATGAGGACTGTTCAAAAAAGCAGAGGAGCTAATCTTTCACTGAAACTCCCTCTCCCTGGTTTGCACTTAATAAAAAACTCACTTTTGTATTTTCCATCAGGCAGTTTGCTATTATCCATTACATGACTACCTGACTTGGAGACTTAAATAGGGGAAATATGAAAATGTCTATGCTGGTGTGGTTACATCTCTTCGGACCAGGAGGTAGCGGATGAATTGGTGAAAAAAAAGGGAGGAAGAAAGGAATTTAACGAAATGATGTAAGATGAAAGAGTCCTTGGAAATAAATGGTCTGCGCATCGTTCATTCAGATGTGTCCTGCTAAAAGGATTGAGCGTGAACGAGTGGGAGAATGTGAAGAATGGGATGGTAAGATTGCGAGGATGAGTGTCAGGATGAGTGTGAGGATGAGTATGTGACGATAAGCATTTGAGGATGGGGGCATGACGATGGGTGAGAATGGTTGCGTTCCAGGTTATGGATGGGTGTGTGAGGTGACATATAATTAACTTAGGACTCTTTTTGGGATGAGGAAAGGGTGCAGGTTTTTAGCGTTTCGCTCCGTCTGTTTTCGGATAAGAGGCGAGTTTCTTTTTGGGACAAGAATAGGGTGGGGATTTAGCGTTTTGCTCCGTGTGTTTTCGGATAAGAGGCGAGTTTCTTTTTGGGACAAGAATAGGGTGGGGATTTAGCGTTTCGCTCCGTCTGTTTTCGGATAAGAGGCGAGTTTCTTTTTGGGACAAGAATAGGGTGGGGATTTAGCGTTTCGCTCCGTCTGTTTTCGGATAAGAGGCGAGTTTCTTTTTGGGACAAGAATAGGGTAAGAATTTAGCGTTTCGCTCCGTGTGTTTTCGGATAAGAGGCGAGTTTCTTTTTGGGACAAGAATAGGGTGAGAATTTAGCGTTTCGCTCCGTCTGTTTTCGGATAAGGGACGGGAGTTGTTCAGGGGTAACAATATTTCGAGCCTCATAATAAATGTGTGTGCCATTGCTTCGGTGCACTCTTCCACAAGGACCAATGCAATCTTGGTGAGGTCGAAATATACAAGAATGAGGACATCCATCATCCCACGGTTGATAGGAATCGATGGTCAGATTGCGCTCATGACAAAATTGTACAACGTCATATTGACGAGGACAGTTGGGAAATAACATCCTGACCCAACCAATCATGGCTGATGGTAACGGCTCTTGAACAAAAGCCTTGCCATTAGATGAACCAGTGGTAGTGCTAAGAGGTGGGAATACTGGCGGCATTTGTGTGAGTTGGCTCTCGATATCAGGAAGGAGATTTATCTCTTCCGAATCTAATTCATCTTCGATTAATCGCCTCTTTGGGGTCTTCGGCATTACCGTAGAACGATATCGAAAAAAACACCCATCATGGGCTACGGTGATCATAGCCTATGTCGAGATAATGTTTGTAAAAACTTACTTGAAGGAACCTGCGCACTTTTCCGGGAAAGAAACTTGGCTCATACAAAGGGTAGTGCATCCTCCAATCTGCAGGGCCTCCAAAGGCAGGGTCGAGCTTCAGGCGACTGGACTCTTCATGAAGTTTGTAATAGGCACAGAGGGGAATGCAAGGGAGAGACCGGGAGAGGGGACAGGGATAAGGACCAGGGACAGGGACAGGGGAAGAGGTAGAGTTGGGAGAACGAATGATGTTTATTATGTAGGGGGGATGGGGGTATATATATACGTCTGTGTGGCTGTGTGGCTGTGGTGGCTATGATGGTATTGTTTGGAGTGTAGTTTTGGAGTGTAGTTTTGGAGCGTAGCTAATCTTCTGTTGCACCTTCCCCTCTTAAAAAAAATTCGGTTATAGGCGGTTGTCGCGTTTGTACTTCCTAAGAATCTTCTTGCAGTGGGTTAGACCGGTTTCCGGTTCCCAAGTCCATTGTTCCCGTGCGTAACCTTTCCACTGGATCAGGTATTCTATCTCTTTTTGTCCATGTTGTCTGTGCTCGGCGATTGCTTCGACTTCGAATTCTTCTTCGTCCTCAACAATCTCTGGAGGCGGCTGTGCCGGAGCTCGTGCGCCGAGGGGTAGCGGCGACGCGTAGTAGCGTTGAAGTCGGTCGACATGGAAGACAGGGTGGATCTTCATTGACGGTGGTAAGTCCAGGCGGAAGGATACGGGTGAGAGTTGTTCCACAATTCTGTAGGGACCGGCGGAGAGGGCAGTAAGTTTGCGAGAGGGGCGACTGCGATCCGCTGCGAGCGTTATGTTCTCGAGGTTGAGGAGGACTTGGTCACCAACAGCGAAGTCGTGATCTCGGCGGTACCGGTCTGCGTTCTTGGTTTGAAGTTCTTGTGCCAATGTCAGCGCTTCTTTGGCAATTGTGAGGGCCTCGCTTTGAGTCTGGACAAATTCGTCAACGGAGGGGTTAGGGCCTGGAGCGGGTGTCAACAGCGCCATAGGTACGGTCGGATGTAACCCATAGTTCAAAAAGAAGGGGGTGGTCCCGGTGGAGGCGTGTGTGGCGTTGTTGGTGGCGAACTCGGCGGCAGAGAGCAATAGATCCCAATTAGTCTGGCGTTGATCGACAAAGCTCCGAAGCATCGTAATGAGCGTGCGGTTGGCGCGTTCTGTCTGACCGTCTGTCTGGGGATGGTAAGCAGTTGACATGGCGAGGTGAACGTCCATAAGGCGGCTCAGTTCCTTCCAGAAGCGGCTCGTGAATTTGGCGTCACGATCGGAGACAAAGGTTGTGGGCATACCGTGAAGTCGGAAGACATGATCGAAGAAGATGCGAGCGGTCTGTGCAGCAGAATCTGTTGTGTGGCAAGCAGCAAAGTGAACCTGCTTAGTGAGCTTGTCAACAAAGACAGCAATGCAGTCGTGGCCACGAGGGGTCTTGGGAAGAGGTCCGAGGAAATCCATCGTTACTGTGTGCCAGGCCCTGTCCGGGATGGGCAGTGGTTGGAGGAGACCCAAGGGGGAGCGGTTGCTTGGTTTCGACCGTTGACATGATTCGCAGCTTTGGATGTATTGTCGTGTGTCTTTGGCCATTGACGGCCAGTAGAACCGAGAACATAGATGCCCGTAGGTTTTGTCGAAGCCGAAGTGACCAGCTATGGCGGAGTCGTGGGCATCATGAAGGAGAGATAGGCGAATGTCAGAGCTGGCAGGGATACAGACAAGGAGGGTGCCTTTTCGGCGGACGCAAAGGATGTCATCAACAAGGGAGTAGTTTGAAGGAGGACTTCCCTGGAGGCAGCTTTCATAGATCGGGTTAAGGCGGGGGTCCGCTTTGTACCCATCAATCAGGCGCTGCCTAAGCCCGGGGTCGAGTTGAACAGAGAGTTGGTTGAGTTCGCGGTGATCAGGCCGTCGTGAGAGGGCGTCGGGGACGACGTTATCCGATCCCTTTTTGTACTTGAAGGTGAAGTTGTATTCTTGCAATAGTTCCATCCATCGTGCCTGCCTACGAGTCAACTTGGGCTGGGTCGGAAAGTGTTGCAAAGTGGCATGGTCGGTGTAGACAATGAAGTGTGATCCATCCAGGTAATAGCGCCATGTCTTCAGAGCGTGGACGACGGCCAGGAGTTCCTGTTCGTGTGTGGGATAATTCCGTTCCGCTGGGTTTAATTTGCGTGAGGTGAAGGCAACAGGACGCGACTCGCCGTTGGCGTCAGTCTGGAAGAGGACTGCTCCAAGAGCAAAGCCGGAGGCGTCAGTCTCAACGGTAGTGAGAAGGTCAGGGTCGAAGATGCGCAGGACGGGGGCCTGACTGATCGCCTTTTTGAGGGCTTGGAATGCCGCCTCCTGTTCAGTGGTCCAAGAGAAAGGGACACCTTCACCTAAGAGCGCGGTGAGGGGTAATGCAATGGTGGCGAAGTTAGCGATGTACTGGTGGTAGAATTGGGCAAGGCCGATGAATTGCTGAACATCCTTTTGTTTCTGAGGGCGCGGCCATTCTCGGATAGCGCGCACAAGTCCCCCACTCGTGTGGATTCCGTCTTTGGAGATGACATGTCCCAAGAATTCAGTTTGTTCCTGCATGAAGGAGCACTTCGACAGTTTCGCGTAGAGGCCATGCTTGCGGAGGAGGGTTAAGACTGAGCGCACATGCTTTAGGTGTTCCTCCTTAGTGCGAGAGTAGATTAGCAAATCGTCGAGATAGACAACAACCCATCTGTCCAAGACCGGGTCCAGTACACGCAACATCATATTGGAGAATGACGCTGGGGCGTTTGTCAAGCCAAAGGGGACGACGTTGAATTCAAAGTGACCGTATCGGCAGCGGAATGCTGTTTTGTGAGTGTCTTCCGGGGCGATCCGTTGCTGGTGGTAGCCTGAGAGGAGATCCAGCTTGGTGAAGTACTGCGCGCCGCGGAAGCGATCTATAAGTTCATCAATGCGGGGGAGAGGGTGTCTGTTTTTGCGGGTAATACGGTTCAAGCCTCTGTAGTCCACACATAGCCTTAGGCTGCCATCTTTTTTTCTCACGAATAGTACTGGTGCACCATAGGGGGAGGTTGAGGGTTTGATGAATCCTTTGCTCAAGAGGTCGTCCAGTTGCTTCCGTAGTTCATCCAGTTCGGCGATAGATAGACGGATGACGGGGCGGAAGGGTGGGTCAGCAGTGGGGTCGGTTTCGATACGCATGGCGTCTCCGCGATCCGGAGGTAGTCCTGAGGGGAGGGTGGAGGGGAATACGTCGGGAAATTCTTCGTGGACAATGGAGTGTATTTCGGGAGGTAAGGGAGGGGCAGCAGGGGAAGGGGCGTTGATGTCGTTGTCGTTGACATCCGAGGTCAGAGGGGTTGTTTTAACAAGAGCAAGGAAGAGGGTGCTTCCTGCTTGGGCAGCAAGGGAGTGGAAGTGGAGATGTGAGAGGAGTTTACCCTGGGAGCGAAAGGTGACGGAGTTGGCCTTGGCACCACGACAGCGCCAGAGAACGGAAGTACCATTGTGGGTGAAGTGAAGGTCATTGTTACGCCAGTTGATGAGAGGGTTGATGGACGTGAGCCAAGGTTTGCCGAGGATGAGGTCGTAGTTGGAGAGGGGATAGATGAGGGCTTCGAGGTGGTCGGAGTAGGAGTCGCGGTCGATGGAGAAGGAGGTAGTGGTGGAAGAGAGAGAGGAGGAGCCGTCGGGTAGGACGATGGGGATGGCGGGGCCTTTTGTGCGAGTGAGGGTATGTCGTTTACAAAATGATGACGCAATCACATTTCCTTCTGCCCCGCAATCGATGAGGATGCGAGCCGGGTTACCAGCAACATTACCGAGGAACGACAAGAGTGTGCGCGAGGCCTCCTTGAGGGTGAACTCGTGCAGGCGCACGGACTTTTGGCGGAGGCGTCTGGCCCGTCGCTTGTGTAACGTCCGGTGCAATACCGACGTATTTCTCCTGCCGTTTATTTCTAGTTAGAGAGAGTTGCGCTTGCGCGCCCCTTAAGTAGTGTGCGACAGTCATATCAGGCTGTCGCTCTCTATCATTAAACAGCACCTTTCTTTCTTCCTGACGTACAGACCCCCGACATTTCATTTTTTCAGGAACTGTGATTGGCCGGTTTACGAAACGTCACTCCCACCAACTTGAGAAAAATTTCACCACCATCTCATCGCCATTCCGCGGACCAACCACTCCATCATAATCTGGAAAGGAGAGCTTCAGGATGCCGCCTAAACGAAAGACCACCGCGACGGCACCAATCTCGGAGACTGATGGCCAGCAGGCAGACAGTGCGGTCAATCAAGAAACTACCGACCAAAGAGACGACATCGACGAAGATACGGAAATGCACCAGGATGATGACACCACTGAAGACGACTCGCATGATGACGACATCAGTGACCGCCTCTCGAAAATCATGGAGGACATGGAGTTAGATGATCAGGCCCAATCCGAATCCGAGGACGAGGACGACTACGACGAGTCTGAGCAAGGACTACGCAGACAAGTCGAGAGCTATCGAGCCAAGGCGTCGCGTAAGTTATTCCTCATCACCCACCTCAACAACCGACACAGACAAGCGGTCAAGGCTGTCAAGGCACTTCGGCTCGGTTCGGCACGTGAAAAGGCTCAGCTCAAGATACTCGATGACACCAGGACCGAGATCCGAGGGGACATCCAAGTCCAAGTCCGGCTTCTCGAGGACAGTGGCCACGATGCCGAGCGAGCTCTCCGAGCAGCCTTCAAGGCCAATGCCGACGATCTCGAAGGGGACCGATCGACCTCGTCGTCTGAGGCTAAAATGACTGGCGCGGAACGGGCGGCGCTAACCATCGATGATTACGTCATCAAATGGGACCCGTCAGACCCAGTTCACGCAGCCATTAAGTCCATCTATAAGATCGACCATATCCCGGTGTTTAAAGGTACGAAAACTATTGATTTTTCTAAACTAAAACATGTCGAGTTAAAGAACCAGCCGATACTAGACATCGAGCGTGACACTCTCAGCACCGACAAGGACCAAGCCTTACTCGAGATTGCTAAGAAAGTAGTCCGGTTCAAGGAGGACATCAAGCGCGCTTTACGACTGCATCTCACGGATGCATTGTTCGATAAGGTAGCATGGTCCTACCTTCCGATGTCCCTTGTCAAGATTGGGCTCGCCAAGGACTATGAGTCCGAGATCGCGAAAGTTCCCATTGATAAGAGGACCTGGAGCAAAGCCATCGAGGCCCTCCACAAGGCCATCCGGTTTGACTCGGTGAGCTCCAAAGTAGCCGACATCGTCACCAGGATGCGACCTGACCACGGGGAATCAATTCGTGCGTTTTCCGACCGGATTTTGCCTCTCATGGAAGCAGCAGACATCCCGGACTCGGACTGCCAGTGGCTGATCAAACCACTAGGCTGCTATATCTCGGACGTGGGCAAACAAGCTACTCTGAAGAGGTATGGCGCGTTAGAAAATGTGACCTCAGTCAAGGCGTACCTCGAATTCCTCCATGAGACCCCTGGCGCGGTCGAGGGCAACAGAACTGACCATACGGCATGGTTCCTGTCCCAGTTTAAGGCCGACGTGGCCACATCGGGCTCCGGATCAGGTACAGCGACAAAGCACAACCAAGGGCACCGACGAGACGAATCACAGCGAGGCCGATCTAAGTCGCAGTCGTCAACAAAGTCGGGCCGATCAAACACCTCGACTGGGTCAGCATCGGACTGTTGGTATACCGATGCCTGCAAGAATGCAAGAACGCCACACAATTATAAGGACTGCTTCAAGCGTAAGGCCGACCAAGAGCAGAAGAAGAGTAATGGTAGCGGTCGCAAACGCTCTCGCTCACGATCACGCTCGCAGGACCGATCGCGTCGTGCTGGCGGTGGCAGACGCCAAGATCACCGCAGCCGCTACGGTAACAAGGACGATCGCCGAGGCGATGCTCAAGAGCACACTCAAACCAATCGTGGCTCCGATCGATCCTACGGACAGACACAGCATAAAGTAGTCGCAGCTTTTGATCGACATGACGACATTCACATGCGTGAGGCTGATTCCATTAAAGAAGACAACCGTCAAAACTATCTACGTCCAAAGGACTTGAAGAAGGTCTATGAATTCAGGCAACCAAAACCAGGAGACAACCGACTCACGGTGCCCTGTATGATTAATGGTATAATGTGTACTGCTCTATTAGATCCCGGCGCCACAATATCACTCATTAGTAGAGGGCTTGCTGAGGATGCAGACATCCGTTTTGGAGCCATACCGGACGAATTTGTAGCGCTAATCAAAACTGGAACGCAAGTCCCGGACTTCACCACTTGCGATAGAGTACAGCTCATCTGCAACAAAAAGTCGCTGGAAGTTCACATGCATGTCATGGACTTCGACTACTTTGACGTACTCATAGGTATGGACCTATTCTCGTTGTTAGGATTCACCATCGGCGGTATTCGTCTCCAGCAGCCGCGGAGAGAAGACTTCCTGTGGGTACCAACAGACGAGAAACCACCGATTGTTCCGTTAAAAACACCAGAAGTGGAATTGACACCCGAGTTCATAGCGGAGAAAGCTGAATTCATGAGGCAGTTGCAACCCTACCTGGACGAAAACGCCAAGATCGACCCATCATCTCACTGCACACTGCCATCGATGGTTGTAGAACTAAAAGTTGGACCCGATTGCAAAGTGCAAGAACGCCCACGGCAGTTCTATTCGCAGACAGAGAAAGACGAGGTTGACAAGACCGTGAAGCAATGGCTTAAAGACGGAGTGATAGTACCCGTAAAGGGACATTGCCCATATAATAGCACGCTCACCATGGCAGCGAGACGAGACCTAGAAGGGAAGATTTTAAAGCACAGAGTATGCCTGGATCCGCGCACACTCAACAAGCAGTTGCTGGACACGGACCAATTTCCGCTCCCAAAGATCGCAGACTTGCATACCAAGGTCGCAGGCAAAGCCAGATACTCTACCTTTGACCTCTCTCAGGCTTATCATCGCATGAGAATTGCCGAGCTGAGTCAAATCCTGACCGCGTTTACATACGACAACCAGCAGTACAAGTTCGCTCGAGCACCATTTGGTTTGAAACCACTCACTAGCATCTTCCAACGAGGAATGGCTGAGCTATTCGGAGACGCCGACTTTGCTGACAATTATGTCGATGATATTGTTGCCCATACAGACGAAACTGAAAGTCATCTGGAGCACTGCATCACGGTCGTAAAACGTCTAACCGAGGCCAAACTTATTATCAACCAGGAAAAGTGTAACTTTTACAGCACTGAAATATTGATGCTCGGCTACATCGTCAACCGACATGGCCGCATGATCAATCCGAAGAAAATTGCAAACATTTATTCTTGGGCATACCCCCGCAACAAGAAGATGGTCCAGAGGTATCTCGGTCTCTTCAATTATTTCCGCGAGTACATACCACTGTACAGTGTGCTAGCAGCACCTCTAGAAGCCTTACGGAACAAGAGGGGCACGTTTTCACTTTCCAAGGAAGAGAAACGCAGCTTTGACAAACTGAGACGATCAATCATTCTCGCTCCTTGTCTATGTTTCCCCGATTTCAGTCTACCATTCTATGTCGCGACTGACGCATCCGGAGTTGGCATCGGCGCAGGGCTCTACCAACTACCCAATGGAGACGAGTCGAAGATCAACTACATCTCATTCCAGGCCAGGGCGCTTCACAAAAGCGAGAAGAATTACCCAGCATACAAAAAGGAGTTACTTGGGATCGTTTTTGCACTCAATCGTTTTCATCAATACTTATGGGGACGAAAGTTCACCCTCTTCACTGACCACCGTCCGCTAACCTACATACACGAGCAAAAGGAACTTCCTCAGATTGTTACGAACTGGAAGGAGACGATCTTTAATTACGATTTCGAGTGCATCTACCGACCAGGCATACTGAACGTCCTACCGGATGCACTGTCCCGTGCATTTACCGAAGAGGACGACCCCACAAAAGAACGCGAAGACTACGACATGGACATGGTCCCTGACGGGCATCCATCTGTTGCCGCCGTCACCCGGGCCTTAAAAGCAGCAACCATCGACAGGGCCAACACATCACCAGAAGCATCCTCCGGGCCAGATCTCAAGATTGGCACCAGGTTCGTAATGGATGAAGCGTACATGCAAGAATTCGTCTCTGATGATGTGTCCCACGAAGTTGTACTCCGAGAGGAAGAGCGAGAACTTATTCTCAGCCGTACCCATGAGTTTGGACATCCAGGTACGGGAGCCATGGTCAAAGCCATCCAGGCTACTGGTAAGACTTGGCCTAAGCTCAAAGAAGACTGCCTGAAATGGGTCAGTGGATGCACACAGTGCCAGTACTTCAACATCGCCCGAAAGGGTTACCATCCTCTCAGGCCCATCCATGCACGGCTACCCGGTGAGCATGTCGCCGTGGATCTTGCTGAATTCGATACCAGTACATCCGGCAACAAGTTTGTACTTGTGACCGTAGACATCTGTACCAGGTTTGTCTTCCTTGAACCTTTGCCGAATAAGGAAGCCCGGACAATCGCACAAGCATTGTTTAAGCTGTTCTGCGGCATCGGATTCCCAAAGATCGTTCAAAGTGATAACGGCTCTGAGTTCGTTAATTCACTGTGTAAGCTCATGAATCAAAAGTTGAAAATTGATCATAGACTGTCGACACCGTACCACCCAAGGTCGAACGGCGTGGCTGAACGCTTTGTGCGCACCATGAAAGACAACATCAAGAAACAACTTCAAGGACGGCGCGACCAATGGGATAACTATGTACCCATGGCGCAGCTACAGCTCAACACCAGGGCCGCCAGTCTCCACAACTCAACGCCGTTTTCATTGTTCTACGGTAGATCGTTTGCTACTCTCACGGATTTCTCCGCGGTTGAGTCCCATCTATTGACAGATGAGGAGAACGAACAGCGTCTAGAGTATCTCACGAAACTGGTATACCCTGCAATTTCGGATTACAGTACTGGGACTCAGACAGCTATGGCTTCGAAGTTCAATAGGACTCATCGATTGCGTGACTTCCAGCCTGGCACCTATGTCATGGCCAAGGAAGACGTACCTGGTAGCAAGATTGACGCCAAATATCACGGCCCATACAAGGTTCTTTCCCGCTCAACACATGGCTCATACACTCTCCTCGATCCAATGTCTGAGAAACTGCCCCGTCAATATTCCCCGGAGCAGCTGAAGCAAGTCACCCAAGCGCTAGACGTGCAAAGTGCCGAGTCATATGAGATCGACATGATCCTTGACCATTCGCTCTCCAAGGAGGGGATGCTGTACACTGTGCAGTGGAAAGGATATGACTCCTCACACAACCAGCAACTCAGCTATGACCAGTTTGACTCAAAGAACATCATCGACAAATACTGGAAGAGTAAGCGCATGGACAATCCGCATGCAGCTAAAAGAATAATTCGTATCAGAGACAACAGGGAGAAGAAACTCCAAAAACAAGTACGAGACGAGCAAGCAAAAGCCCAGAGTTCTCAGGCCAACAAGAGCCGCAAAGCCAAAGTGAGGAATTAGTCAACCAGAGCCAAGAGGTTTTTAACGAGGTCAGCGTTTTCCTCTCACACAGACAGAGCACCAGATGCCAGATCACAGGGTTTTTTGGCCACCGGTCGTATTTTACACCCGTTAAAAGCTATAAAAGAGTTACACCTTCTCTATGCACAGCACAAGGAGTTCGCAATTATCTCGCAATTCAGAGGTTTTCCCGATTTTCCCTCACCTATCAATCCAAGAGGTTTTCTACATTTTATCCTCGTCAATCTATCAAGGGGTTTTCCACAGTTTTATCCCCGTAAAGTTAGCCACTATTAGTTCTACCCGGTATCAATCTGGGGGGGGAGTTTGTAACGTCCGGTGCAATACCGACGTATTTCTCCTGCCGTTTATTTCTAGTTAGAGAGAGTTGCGCTTGCGCGCCCCTTAAGTAGTGTGCGACAGTCATATCAGGCTGTCGCTCTCTATCATTAAACAGCACCTTTCTTTCTTCCTGACGTACAGACCCCCGACATTTCAGCTTGGACCGGATGCGATCTAAAGCAGCAAGAGAGGGGGATGGGTCCAGGTCCACGCCCTCAGATGAGTTTAGATCAGTCGGGGGGACCGTTGATCGTGGTGCCTCATCGTCAGGGGGTACCGAGGTGGGGTGAGTGGGTTGGTCATGGCAGTGTGGTTGTTGTTCGATGTGTTCATTGTGGGGGGAGGGAGTGTATTCTGAAGCGGGGTCTTTATTCTTTTTTGGGAGACTTAGCTTGGGGGAAGGGACACTCCCTTTGTCCAGAGGAGAAAGGGAGGGGGCTTCGACGATCAGGTCCTGGACGTTTACTGATCGCCGGGGGCTTTTCCCGACTCGGGGGGGGGTCGCCCACGTTTACTTGATTGATCCGTCGTCGTCCTTGGTGGTTGTTGTTACCGTATTTAGGGCAGTCCCGCCCAAAGTGACCAGGTTGACGGCAGCGCAAACATCCTCCGGTGTTCATGAGGTGGTCACGCTCGTCGGGGGTCAGGGGCGCCGGGTAAGCATGGTTGTTGGTGTTGCCGTTGTTGTATCGGAAAGAGTGGTTGGCATTGCGGTTGTTACGGTGGAGGTTGTTGACTTTGTTGGTGAGGTTATTGATGGCCACGTGGATAGTGTCCAGATCCATAGGAGAGGGTTCGTTTTTGGGAGTGTTTACTGTGAAATGTCGGGGGTCTGTACGTCAGGAAGAAAGAAAGGTGCTGTTTAATGATAGAGAGCGACAGCCTGATATGACTGTCGCACACTACTTAAGGGGCGCGCAAGCGCAACTCTCTCTAACTAGAAATAAACGGCAGGAGAAATACGTCGGTATTGCACCGGACGTTACAAACTCCCCCCCCAGATTGATACCGGGTAGAACTAATAGTGGCTAACTTTACGGGGATAAAACTGTGGAAAACCCCTTGATAGATTGACGAGGATAAAATGTAGAAAACCTCTTGGATTGATAGGTGAGGGAAAATCGGGAAAACCTCTGAATTGCGAGATAATTGCGAACTCCTTGTGCTGTGCATAGAGAAGGTGTAACTCTTTTATAGCTTTTAACGGGTGTAAAATACGACCGGTGGCCAAAAAACCCTGTGATCTGGCATCTGGTGCTCTGTCTGTGTGAGAGGAAAACGCTGACCTCGTTAAAAACCTCTTGGCTCTGGTTGACTAATTCCTCACTTTGGCTTTGCGGCTCTTGTTGGCCTGAGAACTCTGGGCTTTTGCTTGCTCGTCTCGTACTTGTTTTTGGAGTTTCTTCTCCCTGTTGTCTCTGATACGAATTATTCTTTTAGCTGCATGCGGATTGTCCATGCGCTTACTCTTCCAGTATTTGTCGATGATGTTCTTTGAGTCAAACTGGTCATAGCTGAGTTGCTGGTTGTGTGAGGAGTCATATCCTTTCCACTGCACAGTGTACAGCATCCCCTCCTTGGAGAGCGAATGGTCAAGGATCATGTCGATCTCATATGACTCGGCACTTTGCACGTCTAGCGCTTGGGTGACTTGCTTCAGCTGCTCCGGGGAATATTGACGGGGCAGTTTCTCAGACATTGGATCGAGGAGAGTGTATGAGCCATGTGTTGAGCGGGAAAGAACCTTGTATGGGCCGTGATATTTGGCGTCAATCTTGCTACCAGGTACGTCTTCCTTGGCCATGACATAGGTGCCAGGCTGGAAGTCACGCAATCGATGAGTCCTATTGAACTTCGAAGCCATAGCTGTCTGAGTCCCAGTACTGTAATCCGAAATTGCAGGGTATACCAGTTTCGTGAGATACTCTAGACGCTGTTCGTTCTCCTCATCTGTCAATAGATGGGACTCAACCGCGGAGAAATCCGTGAGAGTAGCAAACGATCTACCGTAGAACAATGAAAACGGCGTTGAGTTGTGGAGACTGGCGGCCCTGGTGTTGAGCTGTAGCTGCGCCATGGGTACATAGTTATCCCATTGGTCGCGCCGTCCTTGAAGTTGTTTCTTGATGTTGTCTTTCATGGTGCGCACAAAGCGTTCAGCCACGCCGTTCGACCTTGGGTGGTACGGTGTCGACAGTCTATGATCAATTTTCAACTTTTGATTCATGAGCTTACACAGTGAATTAACGAACTCAGAGCCGTTATCACTTTGAACGATCTTTGGGAATCCGATGCCGCAGAACAGCTTAAACAATGCTTGTGCGATTGTCCGGGCTTCCTTATTCGGCAAAGGTTCAAGGAAGACAAACCTGGTACAGATGTCTACGGTCACAAGTACAAACTTGTTGCCGGATGTACTGGTATCGAATTCAGCAAGATCCACGGCGACATGCTCACCGGGTAGCCGTGCATGGATGGGCCTGAGAGGATGGTAACCCTTTCGGGCGATGTTGAAGTACTGGCACTGTGTGCATCCACTGACCCATTTCAGGCAGTCTTCTTTGAGCTTAGGCCAAGTCTTACCAGTAGCCTGGATGGCTTTGACCATGGCTCCCGTACCTGGATGTCCAAACTCATGGGTACGGCTGAGAATAAGTTCTCGCTCTTCCTCTCGGAGTACAACTTCGTGGGACACATCATCAGAGACGAATTCTTGCATGTACGCTTCATCCATTACGAACCTGGCGCCAATCTTGAGATCTTGCCCGGAGGATGCTTCTGGTGATGTGTTGGCCCTGTCGATGGTTGCTGCTTTTAAGGCCCGGGTGACGGCGGCAACAGATGGATGCCCGTCAGGGACCATGTCCATGTCGTAGTCTTCGCGTTCTTTTGTGGGGTCGTCCTCTTCGGTAAATGCACGGGACAGTGCATCCGGTAGGACGTTCAGTATGCCTGGTCGGTAGATGCACTCGAAATCGTAATTAAAGATCGTCTCCTTCCAGTTCGTAACAATCTGAGGAAGTTCCTTTTGCTCGTGTATGTAGGTTAGCGGACGGTGGTCAGTGAAGAGGGTGAACTTTCGTCCCCATAAGTATTGATGAAAACGATTGAGTGCAAAAACGATCCCAAGTAACTCCTTTTTGTATGCTGGGTAATTCTTCTCGCTTTTGTGAAGCGCCCTGGCCTGGAATGAGATGTAGTTGATCTTCGACTCGTCTCCATTGGGTAGTTGGTAGAGCCCTGCGCCGATGCCAACTCCGGATGCGTCAGTCGCGACATAGAATGGTAGACTGAAATCGGGGAAACATAGACAAGGAGCGAGAATGATTGATCGTCTCAGTTTGTCAAAGCTGCGTTTCTCTTCCTTGGAAAGTGAAAACGTGCCCCTCTTGTTCCGTAAGGCTTCTAGAGGTGCTGCTAGCACACTGTACAGTGGTATGTACTCGCGGAAATAATTGAAGAGACCGAGATACCTCTGGACCATCTTCTTGTTGCGGGGGTATGCCCAAGAATAAATGTTTGCAATTTTCTTCGGATTGATCATGCGGCCATGTCGGTTGACGATGTAGCCGAGCATCAATATTTCAGTGCTGTAAAAGTTACACTTTTCCTGGTTGATAATAAGTTTGGCCTCGGTTAGACGTTTTACGACCGTGATGCAGTGCTCCAGATGACTTTCAGTTTCGTCTGTATGGGCAACAATATCATCGACATAATTGTCAGCAAAGTCGGCGTCTCCGAATAGCTCAGCCATTCCTCGTTGGAAGATGCTAGTGAGTGGTTTCAAACCAAATGGTGCTCGAGCGAACTTGTACTGCTGGTTGTCGTATGTAAACGCGGTCAGGATTTGACTCAGCTCGGCAATTCTCATGCGATGATAAGCCTGAGAGAGGTCAAAGGTAGAGTATCTGGCTTTGCCTGCGACCTTGGTATGCAAGTCTGCGATCTTTGGGAGCGGAAATTGGTCCGTGTCCAGCAACTGCTTGTTGAGTGTGCGCGGATCCAGGCATACTCTGTGCTTTAAAATCTTCCCTTCTAGGTCTCGTCTCGCTGCCATGGTGAGCGTGCTATTATATGGGCAATGTCCCTTTACGGGTACTATCACTCCGTCTTTAAGCCATTGCTTCACGGTCTTGTCAACCTCGTCTTTCTCTGTCTGCGAATAGAACTGCCGTGGGCGTTCTTGCACTTTGCAATCGGGTCCAACTTTTAGTTCTACAACCATCGATGGCAGTGTGCAGTGAGATGATGGGTCGATCTTGGCGTTTTCGTCCAGGTAGGGTTGCAACTGCCTCATGAATTCAGCTTTCTCCGCTATGAACTCGGGTGTCAATTCCACTTCTGGTGTTTTTAACGGAACAATCGGTGGTTTCTCGTCTGTTGGTACCCACAGGAAGTCTTCTCTCCGCGGCTGCTGGAGACGAATACCGCCGATGGTGAATCCTAACAACGAGAATAGGTCCATACCTATGAGTACGTCAAAGTAGTCGAAGTCCATGACATGCATGTGAACTTCCAGCGACTTTTTGTTGCAGATGAGCTGTACTCTATCGCAAGTGGTGAAGTCCGGGACTTGCGTTCCAGTTTTGATTAGCGCTACAAATTCGTCCGGTATGGCTCCAAAACGGATGTCTGCATCCTCAGCAAGCCCTCTACTAATGAGTGATATTGTGGCGCCGGGATCTAATAGAGCAGTACACATTATACCATTAATCATACAGGGCACCGTGAGTCGGTTGTCTCCTGGTTTTGGTTGCCTGAATTCATAGACCTTCTTCAAGTCCTTTGGACGTAGATAGTTTTGACGGTTGTCTTCTTTAATGGAATCAGCCTCACGCATGTGAATGTCGTCATGTCGATCAAAAGCTGCGACTACTTTATGCTGTGTCTGTCCGTAGGATCGATCGGAGCCACGATTGGTTTGAGTGTGCTCTTGAGCATCGCCTCGGCGATCGTCCTTGTTACCGTAGCGGCTGCGGTGATCTTGGCGTCTGCCACCGCCAGCACGACGCGATCGGTCCTGCGAGCGTGATCGTGAGCGAGAGCGTTTGCGACCGCTACCATTACTCTTCTTCTGCTCTTGGTCGGCCTTACGCTTGAAGCAGTCCTTATAATTGTGTGGCGTTCTTGCATTCTTGCAGGCATCGGTATACCAACAGTCCGATGCTGACCCAGTCGAGGTGTTTGATCGGCCCGACTTTGTTGACGACTGCGACTTAGATCGGCCTCGCTGTGATTCGTCTCGTCGGTGCCCTTGGTTGTGCTTTGTCGCTGTACCTGATCCGGAGCCCGATGTGGCCACGTCGGCCTTAAACTGGGACAGGAACCATGCCGTATGGTCAGTTCTGTTGCCCTCGACCGCGCCAGGGGTCTCATGGAGGAATTCGAGGTACGCCTTGACTGAGGTCACATTTTCTAACGCGCCATACCTCTTCAGAGTAGCTTGTTTGCCCACGTCCGAGATATAGCAGCCTAGTGGTTTGATCAGCCACTGGCAGTCCGAGTCCGGGATGTCTGCTGCTTCCATGAGAGGCAAAATCCGGTCGGAAAACGCACGAATTGATTCCCCGTGGTCAGGTCGCATCCTGGTGACGATGTCGGCTACTTTGGAGCTCACCGAGTCAAACCGGATGGCCTTGTGGAGGGCCTCGATGGCTTTGCTCCAGGTCCTCTTATCAATGGGAACTTTCGCGATCTCGGACTCATAGTCCTTGGCGAGCCCAATCTTGACAAGGGACATCGGAAGGTAGGACCATGCTACCTTATCGAACAATGCATCCGTGAGATGCAGTCGTAAAGCGCGCTTGATGTCCTCCTTGAACCGGACTACTTTCTTAGCAATCTCGAGTAAGGCTTGGTCCTTGTCGGTGCTGAGAGTGTCACGCTCGATGTCTAGTATCGGCTGGTTCTTTAACTCGACATGTTTTAGTTTAGAAAAATCAATAGTTTTCGTACCTTTAAACACCGGGATATGGTCGATCTTATAGATGGACTTAATGGCTGCGTGAACTGGGTCTGACGGGTCCCATTTGATGACGTAATCATCGATGGTTAGCGCCGCCCGTTCCGCGCCAGTCATTTTAGCCTCAGACGACGAGGTCGATCGGTCCCCTTCGAGATCGTCGGCATTGGCCTTGAAGGCTGCTCGGAGAGCTCGCTCGGCATCGTGGCCACTGTCCTCGAGAAGCCGGACTTGGACTTGGATGTCCCCTCGGATCTCGGTCCTGGTGTCATCGAGTATCTTGAGCTGAGCCTTTTCACGTGCCGAACCGAGCCGAAGTGCCTTGACAGCCTTGACCGCTTGTCTGTGTCGGTTGTTGAGGTGGGTGATGAGGAATAACTTACGCGACGCCTTGGCTCGATAGCTCTCGACTTGTCTGCGTAGTCCTTGCTCAGACTCGTCGTAGTCGTCCTCGTCCTCGGATTCGGATTGGGCCTGATCATCTAACTCCATGTCCTCCATGATTTTCGAGAGGCGGTCACTGATGTCGTCATCATGCGAGTCGTCTTCAGTGGTGTCATCATCCTGGTGCATTTCCGTATCTTCGTCGATGTCGTCTCTTTGGTCGGTAGTTTCTTGATTGACCGCACTGTCTGCCTGCTGGCCATCAGTCTCCGAGATTGGTGCCGTCGCGGTGGTCTTTCGTTTAGGCGGCATCCTGAAGCTCTCCTTTCCAGATTATGATGGAGTGGTTGGTCCGCGGAATGGCGATGAGATGGTGGTGAAATTTTTCTCAAGTTGGTGGGAGTGACGTTTCGTAAACCGGCCAATCACAGTTCCTGAAAAAATGAAATGTCGGGGGTCTGTACGTCAGGAAGAAAGAAAGGTGCTGTTTAATGATAGAGAGCGACAGCCTGATATGACTGTCGCACACTACTTAAGGGGCGCGCAAGCGCAACTCTCTCTAACTAGAAATAAACGGCAGGAGAAATACGTCAGTATTGCACCGGACGTTACATACTGTCGGTCCCTCAGGAAAGAGGATGGCATGGATCAGGGTAGCTTGGGAGATAGCAGTATCCAGGGAGTCTGGCTGGCGCAACTTGACCTCCTTGCTGGTGTCAGGCACAAGGCCTTGCATGAACCAATGGAGAGCTGTGCCGTCGTCAAGGGTGGGTACACGGCGTCGTAGTTTGCGAAACTCGTGTGTGTAGGCGGCGACCGTTCGCTTTCCTTGGCGCAGGGACTCCAGGGCTTCACGAGCAGCAGCAACGGCATTGGGAGGGGTGTGGAACGCGAGGAAGGCCTTCTTGAAGTCGTCCCAAGGACTGGCAAGGGTAAGACCACTAGATCGCCACCAGGACTTGGCCTCATCAGTGAGATTGAGAGCAGTATATTGGACCCATTCAGCGTCGGCAAGTCTGACAACGGTGTAGTATTCCTCCTGGTTGTCAATAAAGTTTTGGCAAGCATCGGCATCAATCGCACCAGAATACGGTGAGGGGTTTTGGGGCTTAAGGATTTTGTTCAGTGTGCGGGCAAGATCGCGCTGGTCGGCTTGGATTTCTCGTTCAGTGATGGCAGGGATTGCGGCAAGGGCGTGCTCGAATGCTCCGCGTTGTTCAGGAGCAAGAGTAGCGACAAGGGCACGTAACGCAGCAGACATAGTGGTTAGGGAAAAGGGAGGGAATTCGTAGGGTGGGAACGGTGAGGCAGTGAATCGAAGGGACCTTTGCTACCATGTAATAGGCACAGAGGGGAATGCAAGGGAGAGACCGGGAGAGGGGACAGGGATAAGGACCAGGGACAGGGACAGGGGAAGAGGTAGAGTTGGGAGAACGAATGATGTTTATTATGTAGGGGGGATGGGGGTATATATATACGTCTGTGTGGCTGTGTGGCTGTGGTGGCTATGATGGTATTGTTTGGAGTGTAGTTTTGGAGTGTAGTTTTGGAGCGTAGCTAATCTTCTGTTGCAACATCCATCGTATAGAATTGCAATATATTTCTAGAAGCCTTTCTTCTGCCTCTATCTAATGCAATGCCGGGATACTTTGTAATGAAACTCTTTCAAACTTTATATCATTATTTCCTTTTATGGAAATATGGATGATGGCCTTACCATTAGCAGATCAATTGTGACACTTTTAGGGTTTTTTTAGGGTTTTTTAGGGTTTTTTAGGGTTTTTTTAGGGTTTTTTAGGGTTTTTTTAGGGTTTTTTAGGGTTTTTTAGGGTTTTTTAGGGTTTTTTAGGGTTTTTTAGGGTTTTTTAGGGTTTTTTAGGGTTTTTTAGGGTTTTTTAGGGTTTTTTAGGGTTTTTTAGGGTTTTTTAGGGTTTTTTAGGGTTTTTTAGGGTTTTTTAGGGTTTTTTAGGGTTTTTTAGGGTTTTTTAGGGTTTTTTAGGGTTTTTTAGGGTTTTTTAGGGTTTTTTTAGGGTTTTTAGGGTTTTTTTAGGGTTTTTTAGGGTTTT